>UZAE01012579.1:22778-36809 GCA_900617975.1 Rodentolepis nana | reverse complement strand
CAAATGGCAGGCGTTTTGATAGTTATCATTAGCCCTTTAGTTGACTTCAGGCTTCACAGAGGGAAGGAACATCAAAGTGAAAAAGTCGAGAGGGCGAGGGGGGTGGGGACAGAAGAGTGTTTTAAAAAAGTAAGAGAGAGAGAGACACAATGGTAGAAAAAAGGTGAGGTGAGTACTGTGAAAGTAGTCGAATATTGCATATGGTGGGGTTGTGGTAGCTTGAAGTGAGAAGTCAACTGCCGATTAATAGACTTTTTTGCCGTATGAGTATACGTTGCCCAGGGTGCACCACGTGGAAGTTAGTCTATCGCACACGCCATGGTAACTATCACAAAGCCTGCCATTTGATATAAATAAGTCTTAACCGCTAAATTGGCGCTGGCGGTTCTTGATACTTCAATTAATTAGAGACCTTGGTTACAGTTAACCTATAAGATGGTGACCCAGGAGTGATTTTCGTTCGTAGACGTGATTTTCATGTTCGACTTCACAAAATAATTTTAAGGGTAAAATTTAAATTTTCAATTCCGAAATGGTGGAAGGGATTTGAATTTATCTTTGTATTAAGCACCAAGTCATTAATTTGCTCACAATGGTTGATGCAAATAAAAGAGAATGGCCTAACATCCACGCATAAAACCACAACAGGAAATTTTAATTTAGGAAACGCTCAAAACTCCATTTAACTTCCCATCCACAAGATTGGGAGGAAGCAGGCACTAATCAGAATGATTACGCTTGGAGCCATCAGTAAAGTGGAAGAGTTACTAGGAAATAAAACTGGAATTTTTGATGTTCATGGCACGATTCGCAAAATTTATTTCTATCAAATGGCAGGCTTTACGATAGTTAACACTAGGCCTTTAGTTGACTTCAGACTTCATAGATGGGAGGAGGAACACCAAAGTTGAAAAAAGTGGAGAGGGGAAACAGAAAAGTTAATTAAAATGTAAGTGACGGGCACAAAGGCATAAAAAAGGTAAGGAAAGGTGAGTTATGTGGAAATGATCGAATGAAATCCAGTCGGCCAATAATAGTTTGAAGTCAGAGGTCAACTATCGATTTAGAGACTTTTTTGACGTATGAGTATACGGTGCCCAGGGCGAACCAAGTGAAGGTAAGTCTATGGTACACAAGATTGGATTAGCAGAACCGGTGTTGCTATGGTCGCAAGATTTTCCGAAATTCTTCTTTTGCTCCTCTTATCGACTTTTTATTGTGTCTTTGATACTCCTCTCAACCGTGAACCCAGAAGTTTACTAAAGAGCTAATGATAACTACCATATAGCCTGCTTTTTGGATATTGATTTCGCTTTTTTATTAATGTTTTTTGTTTATAACAAATTGCAGGCGTTTTGATAGTTATCATTAGCCCTTTAGTTGACTTCAGGCTTCACAGAGGGGAGGAGAAAAGTCAAAGTAATAGAAAGTCGAGGGGTGGGGTGGGGAACGGAAGAGTGATTTACAGTTGTAAAAGAAACAGACACAAAGGCAAAGAAAAGGTGAGGTAAGTACTATGGAAGTAGTCAAATATGGCGTATAGTGGGGTCATAGTAATTTGAAGTGAGAAGTCAACTGCCAGTTAATAGACTTTTTTTGCCGTATGATTATACGTTGCCCAGGATGCACCACGTGGAGGTAAGTCTGTCGCCCACCCCTCGATGCGGTAATGAAAACAATGCATTTACTGAATTGGGTTCTTGGTAAAAAAGCGATCCACAAAATCTTGCTTCATGCCTATATATTGACCTTTTAAAAGGGCACTTTAGAAAGCACAAACTGCCAAAAAGTAAAAAGTCACGAATGTCAGGCTAAGAGAAAGATAAAGGCTAAATTAAATGCTTCAAGCCCACAAAGGTCAACTTTTGTGAAACCGAAATTCTCAAGCTACCATTCGCCCAACCGTTTATGCTGTGCACTTTGTAGCATTCCATACTGACTAATAACCCCGCGATGCCAAAATGAATGTGAAATTCTTAACAGCTCATTCAAACAAACGCATTTTCATTCATTTAGAATTGACGCCTTGCTCGTCTCAACTTTCAACCCATCGCTCATCTTTTCACCACTTCCAACGACCAGGAGGTTCGACTCCACTCTTGGTCTATGGAAAGGCCTTTCTGCACTATAATTAATTCTGCGAGAGAAAATATAACCAATGTGGAACTCGCTATTTCTAATTAGTATCTAATAGAAATTCAATGAGACTCGAAAACAAACCACCAGCTTTAGGCAGACCAATGGAGAGCCAAAATTAGCCTCAGGGGAATTCCACCACATGAATAATTCACTCTTGGGATAAAACTGGACACAACCCCATATCCCCTTTCGAAAACAACCGCTCTAACAAAATATAACGCGAAATGCTTCAAAAGCAGCTAAACAAGGGCCAAGCAGGAATGTTGTCTAACACGAAAATTGTCAAAACGGAGATGACAAAAAAATGCCCCACATAAAGGGGCAGGATATGTGGGTGGGGAGGGAGGCGGAGGGAGAGGTAGGGGAGGGGGGCCGCATGTCACAAAAGAATGATAGGAAAAGTGGCATTTCAGAGTACTAATAGGAGGCAAGGCTGTCAATGCACCGAGTTTTATTCGTTCTGAGGAAGAATGACACGGAATGGTGGACCGGCGACATCTTCGTCCATGCCATCTCCTCCCTCGAAGATAACAACCAAATCAACGTACTTGTCTTCCGGTGACACCTTCAGTTCTTGAACGAATCTAATCGAACACAATTTACAAAAATTGAAGATGTTAGAAATAGAAAAAAACATAAAAAGCAGCACAATACTATTAAATAGAAGGGAAATGATAGTGAATAAAAAGACGTGAGAGTAACAACCTGACAATCTAGGTGGGGATAAAATCGTCAGGTTCGAACAAATTCCCAGTGGAACAAAAAGACACAAAAAATGTCCGTGCTTTTTAAGACTTTGTCAAGCCTAGATGTCGTGAAAATACCGAATTAGTGGAAAACGATTTTACAACAAATTGACAATTTCAACTGCAAAGTCGATATGAAAACAGGTCAATGGACAGACCCAATAAAAGTGGAAAAAGTTTACACGGGAAAAAGTTATTTATATCAAATGGCACGCTTTATGATAGTTACCACTAGTCCCTTAATTGACTTCGGGATTCACAGAGGAGGGGAACACCAAAGTTACAAAGAAGTGGAGAGGGGGAAGAGAAGAACGGTTCACTGAAGTAAAAGAGACAGACACAAAGGTAGAGAAAAAGGCGAGATGAGAATATGACATACAGTGGGGTCATGATAGTTTGAAATCGGAAGTCAACTTCCGGTTTATAGACTTTTTAGCCGTGTGGGTACACATTTCCCAGGGTGCACCACGTGGAGGTAAATCCATCGCACACCCCACACGGGTAAAATAATAGCACGGGTCGTTTGCGATTTTGGCACAGTATGCAACATTTCATGAGTGCATACTTGCACATTGAAAGGCATAGGAACTCGATGCAAAAAAAAGTTTGTATGAACGCCTACTCAAAATTAGCCACATCTACCCTATAAGACCTACACGGGAGGTAAGTTTCTTTCAAAACTGGCAAAACCTATTTCCTAATTAATGTGATTCGACACAAAACGTGATCAACTCTACTGAGTAATTGTGTTTGATCAATCAAGCAATCGATTCTTGCTGATTATTGGCCGATTACAATTATTCACATTTGCGCGACTGGACGTATTGCCTATGGACGGCACTCGAAAGCCCTAATTTGTAATTGTTTCCATCAAAACAGTAAATAATTGGACAATACATAAAACCCCCAAAATTATACTATTTGTTTTCTCCCTCTCCTTCAAAGGAATAAACCGGGTTTAAACATAGTCGTATTTGAAAAAAAAACGGATTGAAATTCAACTCACGGATTCTTGAGGCGTGACATATAAGGCTGCATCATCGAAATGAAGACTGGGTCATTTCCTTTTGTAATAAGGGACACATCAAGATGGTGTTTCACCTGAAAGCAAACAAATACAGCTCAGGAATTAAGGATGACGAATAGACAGGTAGATATACAGCGAGACGGGAATAGCAAACCTTTAAATCAGTAATGAAGTCCTGCATCGTAGTACTTCTAGATGGTAGCTTATAATCCCATCTATCCCAGGTCGTGAAAACCTCCCCATTGGGTAGTTTCGTGACCTCACACAAACCAGGTCTAACAGAAAGCACAGAGGGAAGAGAGAGGTTGATGAAATTGTTCCGGGCCTCATTGGCAAGATATTCTTTCCTATCGGAGTTGTCACTGTCTCCGCTGAAGCAAATGTATTTTAGAACCTCAAGACTAACAAGGCCTGCAACAGTGGCGGTTGTAGTGGCGATAGCGGGAATAATGCGGCCGGCTATTCGCTTCACTTCATATCGATCTGTCACAGGAAGACCGTACATCGCAGACCGTAGATTCTACAATTGATAGAACTTTTTTTCCTCAGTGATATGAATACTGGTTTCAAGGGATTGCCGGAGAAACGAATGCCAAGTTGAACATTATATATATATATATATATATATATATATATATATATATATTCCGTTATATATATATATATATATATATATATATATATATATAACAAAATTATTCACGATAATAACCCAGCTCATGTTTATGGGTAAATAAATTCATACCAAATTAATAAGCATAAAATTCTAACTATAATATTGAAATAAGGGGAGTGCGATAGACTTTCCTCCACGTGGTGCACCTTGGGCAACATATACTCATACGGCAAAAAAGTCTACAAACCGGCAGTTGGCTTCTGACTTCAAACTACCATCACCCCACTGTATGTCATATTCGACCGATTTCACTGTACTCACCCCACCTTTTTCCTACATTTTCTAGCTTCGTATTTGAAAATCTTCTGTTCCTCCCCCCCCTTCCCGACTTTTTTTCACTTTGATGTTCCTCCCCCTATGTGAAGCCTGAAGTCAACTAAAGAGTTAATGATAGCCATCAAAACGCCTGCCATTTGATATAAATAAATAAATATATTGAAATAATTTAGCCATTATAATCCAAAGACAGCCTCCGCATTTATATTGAAAAGACTAAAACATATCTAATCAAAGGACTTTTCGGCTTTCTGGCTATAATTATTTAGTATTGATAATCGAATGTTTCGACAGCCGGGACTTCCATGTATCTTTCAGAGCTGAATAGATAATTAGACATTCAGTGTTGGCAATCACTAAATCGGCTTGAGTCGAAATTCTCAACCACTAAGGCTATGAAAATGGTGCCCCCACATGAATGCAGCTAATTTGTCTGCATGATTCGGAATTACCAAGATAAATAATCCGACTGAGGTGTCTACGCCACATGAAAATACAACCACCCCCCCCCCCCCCCCCCCCCCGCCTCCACCTTCCGCTTGATGCTCTCAAAAAGGTGGCATCGTTAACACAGTTGGAACTGTCTCTAAAACTTCAGGCATAACTCTCTGGGTCCTCTATCACCCTGCCAACCAATGCTGTTATTTAAATACACAGCTGGTTCAACGATCTCGCGTTCTTTTCATTCTTTTCACTTTAGGTCAGTAGACTGCAACCCTACGTTATCCACACTACCAATTTCAAAAAAATTCTGAATTAATTCGAGAGATAAGTAGTGGGCTTGCTTTGAAAAGGGGGGTGGGGGAAGAGTTGAAATTCAACTCTTTAGTGTGGCAATTGCCACATATCTCTCATCTCTCCCACCACCTAAAAACGTGCTAGCAGCAGGCAGCAAAGAAATGACTGTGTGGTAGATTAAGGGTCTTGCCTGTAGGTCTATCGCTCTCATTTCTCAATGGGGAGTGATTTTGGCGATAACTGTTTGCTTTCAACTGCTCTCATTCAAGCACAAAATAGGCCCTAACTACACTACTCAGGCTATATGCATATATGTATATACATATATAGGGTAATCCAATTGGTCACTTTTGCTTACAATGACAGAAGGGGTATTTACATCAAGAGACAAAGAAAGTCAAAACTTACAGAGGCTGCAACGATGAAGTCAATATGGCCTTCCTCTTCATCATCCTTATCAAATTCGATCGGATTACAGATGAGGCGATCACCTGGAAAAAAACAAAGAGAAAAGTACGAAATGGAGCGAGCGAAATGTAAACACACAAGTTAGCCAAAATAGGCCACAGATTCAGAGAATAAAAAGACGCTCACCAACTCGAAAGTGTAGAGAATATCCTATGCAAATAAATAGTTAACCAAGTGCAACACCATCGGGTTACCTTAAAATTGAACCTGAAGGCCAGTAGCTATCAATTTTGCAATTCACAAATAAACTGAAAGAGCCTAAAACACGTGAAAGATCGAACTGCAGTTTCCGGCTCTTCTTGAGAGAATGAAAAAAAGCCCTGCCTTTTGTCATGAACTCATCTATTGGTAATTAGATATTAACTAGACACAGACAGGAATTTAATTGCACCACTGCCCTTCCCTAGGTACTCATTTCCCACCCCCTAGGGCACTTGCCCAGACCGCAAAATTACGCAGTCATGGAGGCGCCTTTCACCACTCCAATCGCTCTTATCCAGGGAGATGGCAGCATGTTAACAACAACAACAACAATTTCACAATTTAAATCACCTCTACACAATCTGCAGTAACTCCTCTTGTTCTTTTTTTTATTAAATTAACTGTGGATGAATGGTTTTCACTTTTGATAATTAAATTAGATAAGGAAAGAGCACTTGACGTCCCCCAACTCTCCAAACACCAATAAAATGAAATGAGATGGAAATGAGTTCTTGATGGGCCATTCATTCACTCGACTCAGATAAGCATCGAAAGCCTTTCCATCATTATAAACTTTGGCTCTGTTCACTTTAGAAAATGAGCTTTTTTTAATGAACCCAATAAATAAAAATAGGAATTTCAAAAACAGAAGTATTGATTTTTAAGGTGAATAGAAAATACAGCCCCCCCCCCCAACTCTGCCTCCTCCATTCCTAAGTGTTTCCTGATGAATTCTCCAAAATGACTGCTCCGGTTACTCGAATATGCGTTTTTGAAGGGTATAAATTAAGCGAAATCGGGACTTCTCTGCGTTAAAATAGCACTGCTGAGGTCAAAAATTTAACCCCAAACGACTTGTATTCCAACTTGACTATCTCAACTTCTTCCTCACAACACTATTACCCAATTTTGTTTTGTTTGAAGGTGACCTTTGCACGATACTATCATGTTTATTACTGACATAAAACAAGTATGTTAAGTACCAATTGATGGTTATCAAGTTGGGATTTTAGGCTATTTCTGAGCGACTGTAATCCTCCACATAAAGAATCGATATGCGACGGTGACCCAAAGGAGGAGTTGGGCTGGGTTACCAAAGGTAAAAACTTTGCCAAAGATACACACACACACACACACACACACACACACACGAGATTATGAGATAAATCAACAATATACGCCGTTTCAGCAGCTCGAGAGGCATAAATAGGATACAGCGTATTAAGAAAATATACTATGAAAGTGGGATTTAATGACTACATTCCTTTAAGTGAAGAGGGGGTATGTGGACTTATCAAACCTCATCTGCAGAGTGAAAAGCTTCGGAAAAGCCCGCTATTTAACGAAACGAAGAAAGCTAAATATCACAAAACTGTTATCTAAAAGTGAAGAAGCTGGGAGAGGGAGAGAGAAGATATACAAATAAAAAAAACCTACTAATTGGACAGTGACTAACGTGCTCATCTGCAAGGTCAGAGTTCACAGATTCGATGACTAGAAGTATGCACTCGGAAAGGAAGAATAACCAGGCGCATTGATTAAGTCTGTCTGTTAAAAGAGATGAAAAATTTCGGGGGGGGGGGGGTTTCTCACTCAAATAGTGCCATTCCACAACCCGAGATTAGCTTTCAAACACGCGTTATTAGTCAGGTTCGGGAAACGCAACATAGTACGAGGCACGAATCTTCGTGCAATCAATTTCTACCAAATACGTGTTCGTCTAATCGTAGCAAAAGTAAAGCAGAGAAGAAGCGCCATGAAAGAGAAAAACTTACACACGGAACCAAAACGCAGAATAAGATCAGATGATAGGCAACCGAACTAAATCTGAGGCGAGGCTATGAGAATGGTTGCAAAGTGCACATGGAAAAAAATGTAATAAGAAAGTACGAAATAGAGCGAGTATGATTCAGTTGCTCAATTTTGTAGAATGTGCCCATCTGCACAGTAGCACTACCATTCGAAATAAATATGTGGGGGTACTTTTGGCAAAAAGATTTTCCCAGTGAGGTCAAATTTAATGAAGAAACATTGGACATAAGAGAGGAGAATTGAGTGGAAGTGTTTAACAAGGGAGAAAATCAAATGAGCAAAAATTGAATTAAATAGCAGGCGTTAACCGATAACTTTCCCATCAATCATGAGCACAAATTTAAAAGTCAAAGTAGAAATAAGTGAAAACTTTTTCAATAATTCAAGGCGCGAGCAAACCAACGCCAATTCTCCATTAACACACACGACATGAGATTGACAGCAAAATGATGTACACCACACTTAGGTGACCACAACTTGAAAGGCAATTATCAAGTGACTGAACCCTGGGGGCACTAAAAAACCACGCCAATCAGTAGACACTAAAGTGTTTCTGCATTTACTCAATATCCTGCTGGAATAATCGATTTCTTTCAAAGGAGCACACACGCCAATATGCATACATTCCGTTAAACACGAGGAAAAATTTGCAAGTCAAAAATGAAATGAATACCAAGAAAGAAAAACAAAAAAAAACAACTTTTCGTACTTTCTTTTCTTTGCCTTCGAAAATGATTTAGACAATGAATAAGGAAAAAGGCTACGCACTGAAGGAAGAGGCAGGTGATTTGGGGGTGGGGTAGGGTGGGGTGGGGTGGGGTGGGGGGAGGAGGGAGAAAGAGCGAAATACTGACAGTCACACAACATAAACCCTACAAGACGAGGAAAGACACAAAACTGTCCATAAAATCGAACCACAAAACAACGGATGAAAAAAAGCAAAGACATTTGAATTCTATTTCCTTCGAAATCCACTTCCTTACTCTGTCATCAAGTCGCCTAAGCAGATAAGAATCAAATACAAGCACTGGAATGGTATAAGCGCCAAAGGTTAATTGCAAAGAATCTTAGATGATAAAAATTAGAGAAAAAGAAAAAAAGCTGAACTGGAAATATAATAGGAGACAAACTATAGCCGTAGACTAACATATTTCCTTGAATAGACACAATACGAGAAGGCGGCTTATAATGCAATAAAAGCATGCTTTATGGATTCAAATTGGGGAGTGCGATAGACTTACCTCCACGTGGTCCAACCTGGGCAACGTATACTCATACGGCAAAAAAGGCCTGTTAATTGACAGTTGACTTCTCACTTCAAAATACCATGACCCCACTGTATGCCATATTCTACCACTTCCGCAGTACTCATCCTACCATTTCTCTGCCTTTGTGTCTGTCTCTTTTACAATTGTAAATCACTCTTGTGTTCCCCAGCCCTCGACTTTCTGTTACTTCGATGTTCCTTCCACCTGTGAAGCCCGAAGTCACCTAAAGGGCTAATGATAACTATCAAAACGTCTGCCATTTGAAATAAATAAATGGATTCAAATTGTTTAAAAATAGGCAATGAAAACTGAAAAAAGAGACTAGCAAAATCAGACTCCATCCTTTCCAAGCGATGAAGAACACTCAAGAGAATTGTGAAATGAAGACGACAAAATAGCACACTCATCCAAGATATTTTAGAATAGAGAACAAAAATTGCAAAACTATTTATGATAAATTTATCTTCCTATTAGGCGTTTAGTCTCTCTCGCCCCTTGCCCTCATCTCCACATTTTTAACAGGAGATGAGTAATTGAGTTTCAAGACGTTGGTAGGCAGGTCGAGGGCATTCAAATAAATAGAATCACAGAAAACTAGAAGAGGAAGCACGTCAAAAGCGACTTGAGTTTCATTTTTTGACATATAATCCAATTCATCTCGACCATTTAGTAAAAATGAAGAAAAGGATTTGATAACAGATATGGCACCTTGAGGATTGCTTCAAAGGAGCCAAATTGCCACAAAACGAGTTCTGAATGTTGTCAGAAAAGCCAGAATTTGAATGGAAATAATAAGCTCAGTGGGGAAATTGGCTACTAGCTCCTCCAGAGCCCATCTTATGGAGCCACACAAATAAAAAATTGATTTTTTTAAACAACTGTTGAGAGAGAGAAACAATAGCCTTTTACTGAGAAAAAATGTCAATGCATCATTTGTATTCAATTTTCCTAACAAAGAGCACTTATTTACCCCCCTGTCCAAGTTCTCAAGGTTATAGGAACAAAAGGCCATTTTAAAGAATTGCACGTTAGTAGACAGAACTAACAACCACTTTCGTTTTAGATAGAAGTAGGAGATAAGAATCTAAGATTAAAAATATGCCAAACGGAATTTTTAAAAGGGTTTGTAATAGGTGTAGCACACACACACACACGTAGATGGTCTCTGAATGAATGAAAAGGTCTTTGGAAAAATCAAAATACTGACCAATGTTAGCAGACAATCAATAGGCCTCGTACTTTTGCTTCCAGTTGTCGAGGCTTAGGAATTAGGGTATAAAAACAGTCATTTCGAAAATGACAAGGGACTTGAAAATAGGCAAGCTTGTATTCAACGACAATTCAATACTCTTCACCTAGCTCAACGCCAGCAATTAATTTTATGATTGGATTATTTCACAGTTCCCTGTGTGTTCAAATACCTTCCCACGATTAGGAAATATGAATTTTTGGCTTCACCGTAAGCCAAACCAAAGTGATAAATAACATCACTGGCGGCCTTGAAGATAACTAAAATATGATTCATAGTATTGTGTAGGCAAATTTATAATACGACTAGAGTGTAATAGGCAAAATTTACTCCACATTCCAAGAAGAAGAAATAGCCTTGATGCTCTGAACGCAATTCATTAAATTTGGATAACGTAAATTGCTTCGAAGACACGAAGTTAACCCACTATCGATTCTCAAGACCGTGGTTTTGGAATGAAACCACATTAGTGACATTGTATGTTGGTCTGATTTACGGAAAGAGATACTATGGGATTCCGAACTTTCATGATAAATAACCCTTTTTCTTGCTTCGATGTCTGAGAAACCGTACACATACTATGACTGGCGAGATTGAAATGACAGAGTAGACGAATCGAAAATACACCATGAACGTTTAGAACGGGTCTGAGTAATTGACACTCCCATCAGACATAAAAAGGTGGGCTATCTTTCTAAACAGAAATTGAGTGGGCATAAGCGCTTCAATCACACACCAACCTCATTTATATGGACTATTTTGACAGCAGACTTAGCAGTGATGAATGTGAAGATTGCTAACACTTAAGAGTATTCGCTTATTTGGGAGAGAAATAAACATTCAGCGCTTATGAGTTTAAAAAAGGACCGCTTCATCAAACCATTCGTTCTCAATTTGCGACGAGTCTGAAAACCCACTCCCACTGGCGAGTTTAAAGGCTAGAAAAATGGGCGTTAACGTTGAAACGACAGGAGGCAAAAACATGTGCAAAAATAAATGCATTATAAAATGTATATATATATATATATATATATATATATATATATATATATATATAAGTTAAAGTTAATCTTCTGTAGACGCTGATATGTTCAACAGTAGTATTGACAACATACCAAAAGGTTTTGCGAGAGTTTCAATGGCTTTCAGGAGAGCATCCCGTAGATTATTATCTAGGGTAGAGCAGCCTTCAGTCGCGGCTTTATTGGAAGGTTTTTGAAAAGTGGGGTCGACTATCACCTCCTTATTGGATGGAATGTAAGGTTTGGAAGTGAAATTAATGAAAACACTGCATAGAGCAAACCAATCAAATTCGTCCCGAGTTCTTGACGGTAGATACAATCCAGATTGACGACAAAGTAGGCGCGTAAAAGACCAGACAAAATCAACATGTCTAAAATACACACGATATTAATACTGTGAGACGTGTTAAGATTACTTACAAACCCAGTGGTGAAATTTACAGAGAGTTTAGATTTGGCGTTAAGGGTATATAGTTTTGGATAATAGAGACACAGGTGGTTAAGCGCGCTTGAATAGGTGTTTTCATTGTAGCTATAGTTACAGATGCTAAAAAGTGTACATTTCAAACCTATAAATAGCAGTATTGAAGGGTACATTGCTGGGTAAAAAGAACTATTAAAGATAGGATAATATTTCCGCCAAGGGACAACAGCCCCCCTTCCAAAATCTAAAAATTGTCGAAAGAAAAGCATTTTTGCTATCTTCTTCTTCTTCGCCGAACACCTGTTTAGTTGAAGTTGTTTCAAATAATAATTTGTGCGCGAAAACTTAGAGAGACATCTCTTTTGCTTTTGGTAAGAGATTTTAGCAACAATTCGGTTAATAATATCACCTTCGGTGTAGAGACTTTCCCAAAAACTTTTTTTCAAATGGCAGGCTTTATGATATTTATCAGTAGCCCTTAAACTTTGAATTCGGCTTCCCCCCCCCATCGGTACATATACAGCAGTTAATTAATAGTAGTTCATTAGCTGTCTTCTTGCTTCCCAGTATCTCTGGCTTTCCGTCATTGTCATTAGGGCTGGACACCGAATCAAGTGGGTCTTCTCCATTTCCTCCTGTAGGTTATATAGGAGGCATGTGACCTCCCACAAACATAATCCTCATCATTATAGTTGTATTTTCATTTGACATTAGAGAGACTTTAACATTCGGTTTTAATCCTACTGAATATTCCTAACAACATTCCTCAAGAAGTGCCCAATAATCCTCATTTACCTTACTATAGACAACTGAACGCAAAACATTCGATCTAAGAATCGGTGTGAATTTTACCTCTTGCTGATGTAAGGCCTTAAAGTGAGTCAGTTCTTGAGCCCAGGAAGGAGGAAGATAATGATTGATCCTCCGGCCAATTAGTTGGAGAGATGACTAAACCAAGTTTACAAGACCTTATAACAAAGCAGTTTCATCAGTGGCCTTTTTTCTATATAAAATTAGGGGGTGAACTGCATATTTAAAATCAATAAGATAAAGCACTAAAAAGTGTTGAATATTTTAGGCGAATTTAATAAAAATTTCCCAACTTCATCTTTTGTACACAGGGGTGTGCGATAGACTTACCTCCACGTGGTGCACCATGGACAACGTATACGCATACGGCAAAAAGTCTATTAACTGGCAGTTGACTTCTGGCTTCTAACTACCAGCACCCTACTGTATGTCATATTCGACTACTTTCACAGTACTCATCTCACCTTTTTTCTACCTTCGCCTTAGATACACTTCTTCTATCCCCCCCCCCCTCCTCTCGACTTATTTTCACTTTGATGTTCCTCCTCCCCTCTGTGAAGCCAGAAGTCAAATAAAGGGCTAATGATAACCATCAAAACGCTTGCCATTTGATATAAATAAATCTTTTGTACACATGATAATTGACAAAGCATTTTCTACGCTCATCCCTGGCTATGTAATATCACCACTAATGTAATTATTGGTTTATTGGAGAGCCAGACATTTCCAACGAATGGGGGACTAAATTAAAAAAAAGAGTGCTTTCTTAGTGAAAAACGACACTCTTTTGCCCCAAGGCTATTTTCCTCCTTCCAGGTTTGAGTGGTTGCACGTGCCAACTTTATATAACCAGACAAAAATTCTTTAACACTTAAGCATCGATGGAGCACTACAGATAGAATTGCCTTTCAATCATCATGTATAATTAAGTCCTGACTGGCATCCTCCTAACTCTACACACACACATTTGTGTTTATTATGAACAATAGAGTATTACTACACAAAAGGGCAGATCTACTCTGCTAATAAATACTACTGAAATACATTTCAGCATAAACAAGAGTTGGGAGAGGGAGGTTAGGAAGTGCTTGAATAATGCAAACAAGTGAAGTGAGTGCTTGCGCGTAGGCAGTAAACAGTAGAATGAATGAGCAATGAGACCTATACCCCACCCC
>UZAE01012579.1:0-22422 GCA_900617975.1 Rodentolepis nana | reverse complement strand
TGGGGGGGGGGGGGGAGGAGCATGGTTGGCCAAAAATACAAACCTCCTGTATCCGTAGTACAATCAGGTGGAAACCGATGTAATAGGTGTAAAGCCTAAAAAGTAAAATTTGAAGGAGTTAGAATGGTCCTCTATCTAGACGAATGAAGGAGTCTTTCAAGGTCCTAACCTTATCTCGGAAATATTTGTTAAACTTCTCCAACGCCAAACTAATGCAATCCTCTAATGTTTGAGGCCTGTTGACTAAATAATTGAGATTTGATGCGTTGATTTTGCAATTTGGGAATTCATTCAAGCCTTTGGCCAAAATGGATTCAAGGCCACTCCGAAGGCAACTAGAAGAGTTTTCGAAATCGGCAAATAGAGAGCTGAGATTTTGTGGCTTCAGAGTGAATTGGGAAAAGAACTGAAATAAAAGATGAGAACAAAACATAATCACGTATCTAATAAGTACCGAGGTTTTCTGAAAGTTCATCCATCCGAATAAGCGCTCATGGGCGCTTATTCTGGTGGGCGGTTATTAGGTTCTAAAAATAGTTTCATGAAATGGAATTTTCCTTTAACCCCCCCCCTCCCCTGGGCGGAACTTCAGTCTTAAGGATTTTCCATTCAAACACTTATCCAAACAAGAAACAATTCAATTACCTAATTCTCGAATGTCCGTCCAATTCCTTAACCAGGTTGTTAATTCAAATCTACTAACAGAAATTGGGATTCACGAAGGAATTTGAAGAGCGGGCAAAACACTCCACAAAATTGACTTGGCAAATTCGATGAATTACGCAAATTACAACTTTCATTGTAGGCCTCTATTAAGACCGCTAAAATTCATGTGATTCAAGGGATTTATCAGAAGTCTTCAACTCTTTAATTACCCGCTTCTCATGCACAAGATGAGTTAGAAACTACTTATCGAACTAATATATGAACAAAATAAGGAAGCCAAATAAAGTATGATAGATTGACTAAATCAACCACTTCACTAGAAAGAAAGAAATGTACAGTAAAGGGTATTAAACTTCAAGTTAGAATAAGGCGCTGAAAATTATAACCCGAAACTCCTGAAAGTCGCCACCTTTATCTGGCCTATTTGAAGACGGAAAGGCCTCCCACCCACAAAAATAGCATCCGAACACAATTCAACAGTAACAACAAAGCAGGAAGTGCAAATAAAAATTGCATAGAGCACTAGTGATACAGTCGTTGGCACACTCATCTGTGAAGTCAGAAGTCATGCGGTGCACATTCAGTGAGACACAGCACGTTAGTTGAGTCTGGCAGGTTCAATTAAAGTGGGAGATGAAAAAGGCAACCTTAAGAAGAGCTTGGCAATTAGTTAGATATAACAAAAGGCCCTCTTTTTACAGGAGTAACAATAGTATATGAGTAGGTATGTTTTGTGAGAGGTAGAAGTAAAATTTCCATCGACACAATGAGTGGTGCTTTGGTCTGCCTGCCCGTTTAGAACTGAGCGTGCGAGAGAGGGTGATGCAGAAGAAAAACAGAAGTAATGGTACTAGGTGTGACAGTGTCAAAACAATGGAATGAGAAAGAAGAGAAGACGAAAAAAAACATGGCAACTGACATGCTAAATTAGTTAAAAAGTTGGATATTGTATAGTAAAGTACCGAAACAACACAAAGACATGACAAGTTACCCAATTGGACTGAAGGAATATGAGATAAAAAGTGGTCAATGCGTAAAGGCCTGAATAAGACAACTTCTTTCTCAACAGACTACAAATCATAGCCCGTTAATACTAATATAATTTCGAATTACAATTAAAATTGTCTACTAAATGCCTAGCACAGCAGTCCAAGACCAGTAAAATTTTTTTTCAATCACACATAAGAAAAGTAATAAAAGACCCACGTGAATTGTTTCTAGAATAATGAAATGAAGACCATTTTAATTAAAATTATAGATTTCTCGGAAAACAAACACTGTTGCATTATTTGCCAATCCTTTCGGTATATGTTTAAACCAGGTTTAGTTGGCCAATAGGATGAAGCAAATGGCCAGTTTATTTGCTATCGCGATCATAAAAATGATTCAGATTATGTACTAATTAGCCGACAATTTCATACAAAAATGGAAACTAAAAAAGAGAAAACTAAGCTAGAGAAAGCACGCCCCAAATAAACCTCAAGCTGCAAAGTTTACGTTTCGTCTCCGGATGAGCAACTCCATGTCACTCAGCAGCCATATCAACACGGCGCTTCTGACAATTTGACGTTTAATGAGATGAAAGTGTTCTAGTACTTAGACTTAATAAATAAGAAGAGAAATTGTGCCTATAGGTGCAGTTTTTTGTTGGATTTAAGAAGAATAGAAAAGTGGGCCTGAACCTCACCTTTTCCCGAGCCCATTCAACACAATCAGCGGGTTTTGCAGGAAAAGACTTGAGAGTACAATAGGGAATCTCATCCACACCACTGGAACCTGGATCACTTTGATTACTATAAGATTCAGTAATTCCAGGAAGAATAGCTTGAGTATGACCCTTTGTCCCTTGAGTTCCAGAATCGAACATTGCCAGACGATTGATCACACACCGTTGATCGAGATATTGTCTAGCTTCAATATTATCTAGCGCAGCTAGTACAACAGGAGGACTTGACATCTCAAATCCTGAAGCGGCAGCCCGGATATATTCATCAGTGAATATAGTTTTCGATGTGTCGGCGCAGACTGGAGAAAGAAATGCGGTAAATTTTTACTTTTCAATTTTGATACAACAAGGCTACTTATTATTACAAGTAGAGAGAAGTTACATTTATGTGTTAAGGGCACAACTTTCATGGCGGGATTGAACTTGAGAATTGACTCGGCAGCAACTTGACTCTTGGGCAAACCGACGTCTTCGGGACAAAATAGGAATTGACGATTGAGGTTAGATTTCTCGATGTGATCATTATCAGTGATGGTAATGCAAGGGCGATGAATGCTAGAGTTGCTATTTGTGTCGAACGCATCGGGCTCCACTTGAACTGGGGTGGATGAATCAAAATTTCCAATACTTAAACTCGATCGCAGCATGAAAGGTAATCTCAGTAGATCTACAAAAAATGCAACAATAAGCCAATAATCTCTAAGCAGCATCCAAAATGAAGTTGGAAATAGTGACGATGAGAAAATTACATTAGCATTTACCAAGACAAAATTCAAACTGAAGAGATGAAGTACTAGTGTAAATGAACCGAAAGTGGGTAACACTGCTTCTCTACACACATTCATTAGCATACTAAAGTATGTGCTGGAGAATGAGGACTGCAATCGGACGATAATCCATCAAGGAAACCTAAACGTACTTCTATGAAACTTCAACGACAGCAGATAGGTGCGCACATAGAGGATAAATTGTAAACGCAGAACTTCGATTTCCACGAGGCAAATAGAAATGAGATGCCATGTTAAGACAATCCTAGAAAGTAAGTGGAATGATCCAAAATAGCATTGGTCCATGAGTAATTATTATCAATTCTTCTCCA
Source organism: Rodentolepis nana (assembly GCA_900617975.1). Lineage (NCBI taxonomy): Eukaryota > Metazoa > Platyhelminthes > Cestoda > Cyclophyllidea > Hymenolepididae > Rodentolepis > Rodentolepis nana. The sequence continues at coordinate 18,931 of UZAE01012579.1, read as the reverse complement.
AAAAAGCGCTTTTTGTGACCTCAGATCCGAACAATAACTACAAATGTATTTGAACATCCTTTTCTGGCATTAATTGAAAGTGGGTATTCATGCAGGGAGGAAACAAAACATAGGCAACATTTACACAGGAAATAGGGTAAGCATGATAATTGATTTATTTTAATTGGAATAAGATTATGAGCTGACAACTGCCCAATTGGTATTGCGGAATTTCAAATTCGTGCCGCAAGTAGAAGGTATTGAATGACAAACCACAAATATCAAATTCTCCATTTGGGAAACGAAAATAATTGCTAAGGCAAACTATGAGTTTATTTATGAAGAAAACATGAGGAAATGTTGGTTTTTTGTCAGAGAAAAAAGAACAGATAAGCGGTTGAAAGCTGACAGTAATCGTATATACTTGATAAAATGTATGCGTTTTACTTAAGTCTAGTTAACGTGGTGCACATCAAAGTCAGATCAGTGTCTGTGGATTTAAAATTGAAGGCACCAACTTGACCTGCCATTGGAACTAAGAGAATAATATAGTAATTAACAAAAGTGTTATTTTTACTAGGAAGACAAAGTAACCGAGCTCATATTCCATTAAGACGATTCGTTCATCGATTCGACACGTGAGATGGATTACAATGGGTTACCTAACGCAGTGGTTTTTGCATTTTCAAGGGTGCATTTTGAGCCAATATTAATATTCTAAAATATAATTTGAAAATGTCAATACTGCATAGAAATTAAGACATGAGTAATTCACATATGCAAAAATAATTCTTTACGATATAGAAGAACAAAATCAGAGAACGAAATGAAGATTCAGGAGAAGTGGCTGGCATTGCATATACATTTCAACAAGATTTTGAAGAAAAAAGGATTAGCTAAATCAATTTTATGAAAAGGATGGAATGTAACACAACCAACCCTGACACCAGTACTTGCAGGGAAATACCTGACAACTCAACCTAACCTAAAGATACTTTTTCAACCAACTAGACAAAGTTATAACTAAGCAATTTATATTGTCAAATGGATCAAGACATCAGTTGGAAATTTGTTTTAACCGGGTTGTTATAGTCATAGTCTCCATATTGAGGAGATTTTATCGAAAACAGTGGGTCACTCAATGCTCATGTCCTATTGACGGGAACTTTGCCCTCCCCTCCCCTCCCCTCAGAACAGCTCCCGATTTCCAGTCTTGTAGAAGACAAGGTTGGCTGAAATGTTACTTGTAAAAAACTCGGCCACAACGTCGACGTCAAATTCACGATGAGATTCTTTAAGAAATCTTTTGGCAAAGCAATAACATATTTTCTTTTAAGATGAGGAGAAAAACTCTAACATCCTGCAAACCAACTCCTCCCCTCCTTCATTTCTCAAGCTATTTCCTTTCAACCTCAGAAATGCAGAAAAATGACCCAATAGTTCTTAAATGTGTATTGCCTTCATTAATAAACGGAAATATAAATTCAAAAGAAAGCATCGATTCACATCAAAATCCCATGATCAACCTTTCAAATAACCAGCTAAATAGAAGAAACATGATACATCTTCGGAAATTGTAGTTAAGTAACGATGTTCAGAATTCCTTATTCGAAATACGCATAGAATGCCTTTAAAATATTCGTAGTTTTGTGAGCAAAAATGTACCTGCTTCATTGAAATTCGCTTCCAAACGCGGTTCCAGTAACACATCACCTTGGTTAAGTGTGAAGGCGTCTTCACCTTGTCCCAGACGCATTAATTCAAGAGCCAAGTAATGCGTATCGGGGAAGAAAAATGGACTTGTGTCATCGTCCCTGAAGTCTTCAACATCAACAACATCAAAAGAGTCCTCAGAATCGCTTGTCGATAACGTCGAGAAAGTTGCTGCATCCCCATTGGGCACAGAGTTAGATGAATTTGAGTAAAGGGCTGATTGGTGGAAATCACCCCCGGCGAAGCCAATGAGAGCCAGATTCTTCAATAATTCACAGCCTATGGCACCGCAACCAACCTATCGAAAAGTAGAAAAAAATACTACATGCAGTTCGTAATATCATATATTAAAAGCGAAAAACTCCTGACCCACCATAAGAGCGTTGGCCATGGAGAGTTTTTCCATATTATCAGATCCAATACAAGCAACTAGAGGCCGATAACGACTACTGAAATATATTAAGTAGAAGGGGGATTTTCATTGGTAAAATGTTAGGATCAAATATGAACATCAAGAGATTAAATACCTTGCAGGTAAAAGAAGGGAGGAATTTCTATTTTTTTCAGGCACCAGGCAATCAACACCAAGATACAACTGAAACGTAGAGGAAGATGAGATATGAATAATGGCATGGACGGAATCGTCACAGATTTGTGTTGAAGGTAGCTCACCCATTGGTTAAGCGGTGTGAATCGACAGGTCACAGCTTTAATGACTTCTTGAGCAGCTAATCCGCCGAAAAATGAGCAGAGAGGAGGAACTTGACCTTGAGCAGTTGCATATATTTTTGAAAGGCGTTTGGCATCAATCTGTAGGGTATATTTTAAGGTGCATGAATTTCGAACAAAAGAAATGAAAGGTAGAGGACAATTCAAAGATAGCAAACGACAGATTGAGCAAAATAAGTGTAACAGACAGCCATTGAGTGCTAATTTGAGCAAGAGCTAACACGAATATGAGGAAGTAAAAAAAGATCAAAACCACAACACACATTTGTATTTGGTGGTGCGAATCGACGAGCAATTTGATGACACAGATTGAGGTCCCTTTTACACCTTCAACAGATAAGAAGACAATACAGCAATTAAAAGGACACCCCGAAAATCAATAAATTAGAGACAAACTCACCAAGCTCTTGGAAGTCGTTTTTCTTTACAGAAGAACATCATCAACGCAACAAAGGCTATATGCAGCTGAAGGGAAGACTAAAATAAAAGAGACAAAATATCAGGAAAATAAACTAAATTAGCCGATAAAGTCGTTTTAAATCAGATTGCTGCGCAATTGAGCGGTGGACTGATCGATCGATTGCTAGGCATGACAATCAACGAGACAGTAAAATTTCTTGACCGGTTTTCAAAATTCGTTGATTACTCAGATGAGTAATTGATAAATACCTATGCAGCGGTGCCAATATCGATTTCCAATCGATCGATAATGCTTCTCCAGTGCCTATACAATGATTTAGCATGTTATTCTGCCCATGAAAAAACAACAACCAGCTTGAAATAATCTCCATTGTCTTAATTATATTATCTTATGGCCAATAAAGCCTTACATTTGCAATTAAATTTAAGATGGAATTAGTCATTTACCTCGGGGTCAACGAGATCAACAGTACAGAGCTTCGGATTTTCCAATTGCATGGCCAATGGAAGCTGAAACAACACCGGAAATAAGCCCTCAGTTAAGGTCTTTCAGGACAACATATAATACATTGCAGATTGCATTTACATGAGACATAGGGGGTGAGACTTTCACTTCAGTTGCTATTCCATTACCCGTAAAAACGCCAAAGTTGCGAGTGTCAACATTCAATTCAAGAATTCTCGGAGAGATTTCTAAGGCAAGATGTTGGAAAAATTAAGGATATGAAGGAAACCTACCCTTAACTTGAACAGTCATCCCATTCAATTCGGTCATTCCGCTGATTTCATGAAGAGTGATGAAACTTCCATCGGCTAGTTTGTGTTGGTCTGAGCCCTTGATCAGTAGCTTCGGCTTTTCGGCCTGTGTTTGGAGAATGAGAATGAAAATATAGAACCGGATGGTTTAAATACCTTCGAAGTTGGATTTAAATTGCTATATCGAGGGTGCTAGCAAAGATGCCCTAACTGAATTCCACAAACACTTGTAGAGTTTCAAATAATTTCAAAGGAATCATAATTGATTTTTAACTTATATGATTACGGAACGACATTCGAAGTGTGCAAATACCCGTCTTTTTTAATAAAAAAAGCCAAGACGTATCCAAATTTCTTCAATTAATAAAGACCAAAAAAAAATCAACTTACATTGAATCTTAAGGGACTCAAAGGTACCTAGGATAGTAGAGTTGAAGAAGGTCTTGATTGCTAATAAACATTTCGCTCCACTTGATGAAAGGGAAAAAACCTAACTTCCGATAAGATTACCAACAGAGCTGAGGCTGAATTTGGTTTGAAATGCACATTTAGAATTCGCGAGATTAAGAGTGGTTGAAATGAGGTGATGGAACCTAATTTCCTTAACAGTTGACAGTGTTAACACGCCAAAGCAACTACAGACAAAATTAAACTACCACATAAATATTAAGAACAAAAAGATCCTTTCCATTTTCACACAATTTGTTCATTGAATGCGTGAACTTTGTAGAGCAAACAAAGTGTAGAGTATTTCAAATGGTCTGTTCTCCAATCAAATATTTCAAGCCATTCTCATTTAAAGTAATATTGGTTAAGAAAGCAAAAATCGCTCTAGTGTTTACATTTTACTTACTTCATTAATTGTCCTAACTAAGCTGTGACTTCACAAAAGATGAAATTTTCTTCAATGTTAAAAGTTATGGAAATTCGCGAAAATGACATGCATGTGAGTTATGAAAAGTTAATCTAACTAACTTAATTTGCTTTTAAAAACTGAAGTTTAAAATTAACTGATGAACTTTCCCAATGAACTAGAACCAAATGAAAGACATCATTGAAATTAGCAGAACCGAAATTTGGCAATACATTGTTAGCTAATTATGAATTGTTATATCATTACTTGGACATTGATCTAAATTCTGAATTCAGGTGATTTCCGAAAAGCTAATTGGGCCATAAAAGATAATTTAAAACTATATCAAAACAACACAAGTGAATAACCACGAAACATAAAAGACATGCTATTTAACTGAGTTGAGAAATAAGCTTCTGAAATTAACTGTATGTACGATAAAATAGCCCAGACCGACATACTTGTTAAAGCAAAAAAAAATGAAAATGACTTACATTCTCAATATGATCAATGAAAAAATTCACTGGAGGCTCTTCATCAGGAGGTCCATAATGAATATTCTCACCAAAATCACAAAAAATATTCCCAAAGACCCCTATGGTATTAGTGTATACAAACTGAAACAACCAAAGAATTAAGCAAATCGAATAAATCTACCTTGATATTGCGCTGTCTACAGTAGTTGTTCAAAAGTGCAGCAAAGATGAGATTACAATCGGTTACAACAACGCACTGAAAAGAATTTAAATTTCATATAGTAGGTTTTACTGTTATGCCATCCGGAAATCTGTTCTTGAGTACGTCTGAAACGTCAACGTTTGAGTCGGTTAATGGACAATTCGAGAGAACAACGCTAACATAAGGATTGAGGTCGGAAAGGTACGAAAGGCTAGACTTAGCTCTTGTGTCTCCTCTTTTAATATTTTCAGGTCGAATATAGAATTGAGTAGCTAAATCATCGGTGGTACAAACGGTAGAGTCATCAAGAATCAGGCGGTTGACGCCAGCAAGGACAAGATTTTTGGCTAAGGAGTGAGTTTAAATTAAAGAATAAACGATTATCCAAACCGATTTCAACACCAACACCACAAAGACCACAAATGAGAACGGTTGAGTCTGAAAGTCGACACATCGCTTCATCGCCTATGACATAACGTTGGCGGCTATAAGATCAAAAGGTAGTCAGGTAAAATAAAGATAAGACACCTGTAGAAGCCATCGTCAATTTCATCAAGGGAAGAAGAATCTTCAAAGTCAGACATAATTTAGTTCAGTATTGCTGAAAATGATAAACATCAATAAATAAATTAAATAAAAATGTAAAGCAAAACGGAAAAAATAATAAGAAAAAACAGAAAAACAGTAATAAGTAGTATAAAAACTAATCATGAAGAAACAAGCCTTAAAATATTACAACCAAATTCGAAAATATAATTGAAGTTTTATAGCCAGCTGACCTTCACCGTCGATAATTAAGATCAACTTAAAAGAAGCGGCTGTCTCTTGACACTTAAAACACATTAGTTTTAAACTCTTAGCTTTTAAAATAAGCATGTTGTCATTATAAGAATGTAATATAATACGTGCAGCATTCACTAAAACAATTAATATGTTAAAAAACTTATAGGTGGCCATAGTTAGAGGACTGTGATTTCGGACATTAATTTTTTTTGACTGTGGTTGTACAAGTAAAAATTTAAATCGGTAGCCTGTTCATGGGGTACAATAAGATACATTAAATAATTCAGATTATGATTTAGTCACATCGTTGTTGCCTTAAAAAGCTCCACCCGTAACGAAACGTTGTTTTCTCTTGGGTATTGAATGAATTTGTAGAATACTTGTTTTTTAGAGCTAGTTGTTCCAACGCCTTAAGTCTTACATTCTCCATAAAATAAAAGATACTACGAAAATGCTCATCTTTATAAATATAAAGGATAATCGTAGGTTTACTCGTATGGTACTATGTTTTAATAAATCTTTTTACATTCAATGTTATCGTTTCTTCCTTCCATGCGTTTACTTTGCTATTATCCTGAACAAATAGCTTAATTCCATCAATTTTTTTATTTTATATTATTGTTTGTGACTAATAATGTTAACAATTTTGAATAACGCCTACAACTACCCAACTAGGAAAACTTGCCATTGAAAATGTTGAATATAGTCAAGGCTAATCAGTGTAATAATACTCTATTAACACTTTGAGGTCTATAATATAGGGTCAACACATTCAAAGAGATATGTATGATCGAAAATGGGTTTACATTGTTTTTGAACATTTACTCAATTGATAACTCTCATGCATCACGTCCTTAATTTCATAGTACAAAATTCGGGATTCATCTCCATGGTTGGCTTTACAATTTATCTATTATTTTTTTATATCGTGAAATTACGTCCATTTAATACTGATTCATATGCCGATTGAAATTTAAATTTATAATGGCGCGGCCCACCCTGGGCAACCCATACTCATACGACAAAGTAGTCTATAAGCTGGCAGTTGACTACTGACTTCAAATTAACATGACCCCACTGTATGTCATATTCAAGCACTTCTACAATACTCACCTTACCTTATATTTTTCTTTACCTTTTTTGCTTGTCCTTTTTTAATCTGTGAATTACTCTTCAGTTCTCCCTCTTGAATTTTTCTCACCTTGATGTTCCTGCCCTCTATGAAGCCCGAAGTCAGATAAAGAGCTATTGATTACTATCATAACACCTGGAATTTTATATAAATTAATATTATAATGGCATGCCCAAGAGAATTGAAAGGATTTACAATGTTCATTTTATTGACAAATTTTGTCTTTGCCAGAAACACTTAAATAAGAAAACTCAAGTAATTAACCGTTAGAAATAAGAATAGTTCAACAAAAATTTTTCGAAGTGAAGAATATACTACACAGTAATAGATAAAATACAAAATTCCATTAAATGAATTTCGTGATCTGAACACCTAATCTATATCATTTAATTATCACACTTTCCTTATTCAAAAGGAATAAATTGAACCTTAAATAATATCACACTATTTTTGGGTAATATTTCGGGTATGCTTTGCCTTATTTCCAATGAATCAGGAATATTTTGCTGCATTCATTTTGAAGATTCACGATTTTTGACTCTAAATTCTTTCACTATATGAACACATTCATGAGTTTCACATTTTGATAAATTTTATTAGGAATTACGTATAACATCCCATAGAACATTTCTCACCAAAATAATATAAATCATAACCATCTTTGAAAATAATAGTCGATTATAAATTAATTGAAATGAAATACTTAAATGCGGCAAAGTAATTTAAAGTTTGCAGAATGAAATTTATATAAGGTATCCGAAAAAATTCGAAATTACTTGATATTTTATGTAGAAGATCGGAGATTGAGAAAATTTAAATATGAAACTGGATTTCCACTTGGTCTTCTTTCCCTTCTAATCTGTTTCTCAAATTATGGAATTTTTTCAGAGTATTTAGTCGAAATAATTCTGGTCACACACTAATGCAGTATATTTTTCTTCTGTCGCCAAAATTTAAGCTGTACTAACCTTAATTATAGCGGAAATTCCTCTCAATCTCTAGTTGTATCTACCAGTTCTAAGTTACTTCAAATTGAAACTCATATTCAAGTGGCTGTAGATGGTACGAGATAGTACCCATTGGACAGAGTGAGTGAAAAGCAACACACGATTACAATCATAGCGACACGAATAGTCGCCGAGCCAGTCATATCCAAGCATCAGTCAGTGATAATTACCCTATAAATCAAATATTCCATCTAAATGGACACAAAGTAAGTCTTTATTCTTTACGCTCCGTAAGTGCACATGCATCGTATACGAAGATGAATTTGCAATAATGCCTTTGTCAATACTAATACATTCAAGTGATTAGCTCTATCGGATGAAGAGACTGAGAGCGCAGTGGTCTTGCTAAACCTGATTCTCTCACAAATGAAACTGAGTCAGCCGGGGCTGCATTCTAGTATAATCAGCATCTTATGCACTTTCGAGCTTAGCCTATGTGGTTTCGCCGTGGTATCAGTTTTTCTGAGCCTATCCTAGCACCATTTATCTAATCTTACTGATTCAAATTCCAAATACGCAACCGGTATGGCCTGCAACAGATTCGCTATGTTTACGCCATTCAAGGCACGTAGAATGCCATCCAATTCTCTTCTCTTTCTTTTGTTTCGAAGTAAACACCTCTCTTCCACACTCTCTGCATAATCTTAGTAGTCTGGATGAACAACTAGAGAGCATTATACAAGCAGCTTTCCCTGTAGCATAGGGAGAAGAGAGTAGAAGAGATCATCGATTCCTCGTAATTTTATACCAGATAACACCTCATCGTGGTGTCGAAGGGAGGGAGGGGGGGGGGGGGGGGGGGGGGGGGGGGGGAGGGGGTTCTGCTATCTGATATATTTCCTTTCGCATAGAGCAACCGCATCGTTAGAATCAAGAAGGAATCAACATAAGCTTACCTATACCCCAGGAAACAGAAATATTGGGAATCAGATACAATCACTGACCAAATTTTTACTTAGGATAATTCAGAACCCAATGGGAAAGATTTTAAGCTGGTTCAATGATCGAACACATGGACAGGAAGGTTCGAAAAAAATGAACAGTATCTACCTAAAAGAAATTGGAATAAGCATATTAAAATATGATCAAAGTTGTAGTGTCATTGCTTTTTTATAACTTTTCAAGTCCTTCGCGTGTTTTAATTGACCACGGTTGTGTGTGACTATTTGAATGTTAATTATATTGTGACTGCTTCATTTGTTGGTTATTCACAAATGTCAGCAAATTTTTTTGTGTATTTTGCGTAAAATAGCAAAAATAACAAAAAAAGCTTCTTGGAGACACTTAATACTTCACTACTAACAATAGACAAAAAATTTAAGGATAGAGCTGTGAGGTTGCAAACATTGTTATTACAGTTTAGTACAGTGAATATAATTTTCATGTCCACAGATTATGATCAAGCACATTCGAACTTAATCGTACTTTGAAACCAAATTTGCAAAATCTTGATGGATTGTTTCATAAAATAGAAATTTATGAGTACAAAGTGCGTGAATTTGAAAAGAATATCTATAACAATGTTCAACTCGACATACCCTCATAACTCACTTTTCCATCGCCATCCATATCTGCCTCACGTAGCATCTCCTGGATTTCTTCATTATTGAGATTTTCCCCAAGGCTCAACATGACCCTCCTATGTTACTTCTTTACCTCTAAAGGTGCCACTTACCTTAATTCGGAATTTGAAATATATCCATTATTATCTATATCGAATAGTTGAAAGACTTCGCGAATTTCATCTTTATCGTCAGGGACTTCTCTCATCCTGGTGGCCATCAAAGCTTGAAATTCAGAAATATCAATGGTACCATTTCCTAAATTTCTTAATTGTTATCCCGAAATTCTAGTCCAACCATCTGTATCCACTTCATTAATCATATCATGAAGTTCACTTTTAGTGGGAGTTATACCCAAAGTCGCCATCACTATTTCCAAATCTGTGGCAGTAATAGTTCCGCTACCATTCTTATCGAGAATCGAGAAGGCTTCCTTGAGTACCCGGTTTTGTTCTTCAGTTAATTTGTATCGCTTAAAGTCAAGAGAGACAGTTAGATCCAATAGTGAAAAAAAAGACACATCTCGGCTAAGATCATATATTTTACCATTGCATCAAAACAGATGAATGTTTGTCAAAGGTATCTGACTACTTAAAGTTGTTTACTGATCGCCTAATCACAAGCTTTACACAACGATAGCATACTGTTATGAAGTACTTTGTAAGTACTTGGCAGTAAGGATAATTGGGAATTTCAAAATCAAATTTTGAAAAGTTAAAACTTACCAAGATATTTGTGAATTATATTTTGAAGATGCAATTTTATTAAGGTATGGATTTATTTATGTAAATGGCCTGTTTATCATCCAAAACATTTGCAAACTGGGGTGTGCGACAGACTTACTTTCACATGATGCACCCTGGATAACATATACTCATACGCAAAAGATCCATAAACTGGCAGTTGACTTCTGACTTCAAACTACCCTCACCCCAATGTATGTCATATTTTACTACTTCATAGTACTCATCTTACCTTCACTGCCTTTGCCTCTCTCTTTTACATCTGTGAAACACTCTTCTGTTCCCCAACCCTCTACTTTCTGTTACTTTGACGTTCCTCCTCCTCTCTGCGAAGTCTGAAATCAGCTAAAGGGCTAATGATAACTACAAAAATGTTTGCAATTTGGAATAAATATAAATGTTTACAAATTCTACTGACATTCGCTTCTCATAGAAGCCGTCAAATATGATTTGTAATGGCATGGGGAGGATCTATGGTAGTCATCAGTAGCCATTTGGTTAACTTCGGGCTTCACAGGGTGTGGGAGGAACATAAAAGTCCAAAAAGTGGAGAGGGGGAAAAGAGTGATTTAGAGTTGTAAAAGAGACTAATGCAAAAGTAGATAAAAGGTGAGATAAGATGAGAACTGTGGAAGTGGAGGAATATGACATACAGTGGGGTCATGGTAATTTGAAGTCAGAAATCAAGTGCCAGTTTAAAGACCCTTTTGCCGTATGAGTATACGTTGCCCAGGGTGCACCAAGTGGAGGTAAAATATATCGCACACCTCATAATGAAGTAAAATCACCTGAAACATTTAACCGAAGTGGTGACGGTTCAGTGTGGATTCAAATGACTTCATCTGTTGTGATGATAGAATAGGTACATAGATGGATTAGATCGGAGAGTAATATAAATGGAGGAAATCAGCGGAAAAGGTAATAGTTAAGTCAACGTTCAAGGTAGTATATTTCGGGGGAGGGGGGTAGGGAGGGAGACTTCTGACTTCAAACTACCATCACCCCACTGTATGTCATATTCCACAACTTCCCCAGTATTTACCTCACCTCTGTCCCTACCTTTGTGTCTGTCTGTCTCTTCTACATCTGTGAATCACTCTTTTGCTCCCCCTCTCGAATTTTTCTCACTTTGATGTTCCTCCCTCTGTGAAGCCCGAAGTCAGCTAAATGGTTAATGATAGCTATTCAAAATGCCTGCCGTTTGAAGTTATAATAATAATTTGCGAGTAAATACGTATAGACACAAAGAAAATTGAGAGAGTCACTGGTGAGGCGAATGTGATTGGAAGATAAAAGGATCAAAATTTCCAAAACCACTCCCTGAATTACAATAAAAGGAATCGACCCGTGAGCTCTCACATAGAGCTACCTTTGTGTCTGTCTGCCTCTTTTACATCTGTGAATCGCTCTTCTGCTCCCTTTCCTCGACTTTCTGCTACTTTGATGACCCTTCCCTCTTTGAAGCCCGAAGTCAACTAAAGGGCTAATGATAGCTATCAAAACGCCAGCCATTTGAAATAAATGAACAAAAATGAAGAATAGCGTAAAAAACAAAATGAATGTACTGTGAGTACGTTGTGAGTCTATTTCAAATTTCAGCTCTCTAAAACCTGTGCTGCAGTGTTAGAATAGTGTGTTCTTCAACTAGCTATAAAATTAACTTGATTTATTTAATAAAAAAATCCTGTAATTTCTACCTATATTCAGCGGAAGCATATGTATTCACTGGTCTCACCAACCATTATTTCAGAAGACGAATGAGATGAAAAATTCACATTTCTGTTAAATATCAGGAAACTTCTTCAAGAACAATTTAGGAGGCTGGCAACAAAGACCGTTTGAACAGAAACTGAATGTAAAATACTCTGAGCCCTAAAAGTTTATTCGAGGACGTAAGGAATGGAAGGAAGATGTTGTTATTAACGGGAGATTTCAGATTTAAAGATACGCTGAGATTCAAACAAGCCTCTATTGAAGATTTCTATGTAGGCAATACTTGCGAGAAAATCAATATGGGCATCGAATAAGCCAATGAGAAGCGCGGACTGACATATTGCTATTGAAAAGAAGTATTCATTATCCTACAGTGGACATTTCCTCTCATTCTTGTACGCTTTTGCACATCCTGATCTACCTTCAAGACTATTGTAATCTTATTGAAAGTGAGATGGGGGTGGGGCTTCTTCATTAAATTTTATTGATCTATAAAATTTAACTCTCACCTTCCATAAAGTAGACTTGGAGTCACACTCAAAAAAGTGATATTTAAAACATCAGTCTAAATTAACGTGATAAATATAAGTTAGCATGGGTGAGATAGATCATGCCATTTATCGCAAGAATTTAAGCACGTTTCCAAAATGCACTGAAATCATTCACTTATATTAAAGTAATCGCATTTCTGAATTCAAATAGATGGTTAGCCTAATTTTGCATCTGTTGGTATTTTTGCTACTAACCCAGACGAATATTTCCATTCTGCAGGCTGATCAACTCACCACTGACCAACTTTTAGAATATTTTGAAACTTTCACCTTGTTTGATAGGAATCAAGATGGACTTATTACAATAGATGAACTCGAAAATTTTATGCAATCTCTTGGAGTAAATCTGTCGAAGAAAGAGCTTTTGGAAATGATGAAAGAAGGTGATGTTAATGGTGACGGAGCTATTGACTTCAAAGAATTTATCAATATGGTAGTTAATAGCGTCAATGTTGCTGAGGATAAGGTTAAGCTCTTGAACATTTTTCGTCTATTCGACAAAGATAAGAATGGCTTTATCACAAAGTCAGAATTACGGTAGGTCGTGAAACATTTTCGTTATTCATAAGTCAAGTGTTAACGGCTCTAGGTGAAAAATTGCAAGAAGACCAACTTGAAGAAATGATTCGAAACATTGACAAGGACTGTGATGGGCGCATAAATTACGATGGTATGTTGTTGTTACTTAAATATTTCAGTAGTACACAAGTGGTGATCCTATTTCATTATCTTTTTTTTCCTTCTAGAATTCACCAAGATAATGTTTCCGTGACAGGTAGAGGAGAGATAAAATAGAAAGAAACACTCAATTATGTATTAAAACGACTAAAATTAGTAATGAAGTTTCTTGCTTTCATGTTATGTTATCTGAAATTGGAAGGTAAAAGAGCAATTTTTGAACTGCAAAGTTTGATGGAATTGAAGCTATTCATACAGTTTACGATATTGCAGTTAATAAGCATATTCCTATCACTGATAGTTATTTGCGAACAGAATCAGCCTGAAATTTAATTCTTCCACTCTTTAAAGAAACACTGCAAATCTCCAATAAGATAAACTTATTGTTACTCTTATTTTCAATGAATACAATGATAAATGGTTAAAAGATTTCTCTGATATTCCCAGCAGTAAATGATTTTGCGCCATTCCTGTCACCAAAACAGTTAGTTGGAACAAAACTGTCATTGGTTCTCTGCGGAAGTTATCTTAAATAATTCCCATAAAATTTTCTATTCACCTTATCCTTAGTAAATTATTGGTATAATTCAGTCCGCTCTTACAAATTGTATTGGATCGAAGTCAATATTACTTTAAGTCATTTTTTATAATGAAAACTTTTCCTTTAAGCTTCTTGTGAGCCCTGTAGTCAGCGAATAATTACTTGGAGTTTTAAGAATAGCAGTTACAGTGTAGAAAATAACTTTCAAATGGCAGGCGATTTGATTATTATCATTAGCTCTTTAGCAGACTTCGGGTTTCACAGAGGAGGAACATCAATGTGAAAAAGTCGAGAAGGGGAGGGATCAGAAGAGTGTTTCAAAGATGTAAAAGAGAGAGATAGACACAATGGTAGAAAAAAGGTGAGGTGAGTACTGCGAAAGTAGTCGAATATTGCATATAGTGGGGTTGTGGTAGTTTGAAGTCAGAAGTCAACTGCCGGTCAATAGACTTTTTTGCCGTATAAGTATACATTGCCCAGGGTGCACCACGTGGAGGTAAGTCTATCGCACACCCCAGTGTAGAAAATAATAATTTGGGAAGTCTGTGATTAGAATTTGGATGATTAAAGAGCGATAGAATCACTGGAAAGCAAAAAGGCGAATATTGCAATTGATTAAGCTCTTATTTATAGCTTTCTTAAATGTGAAAAATTTGTTTAACATTTAATTATTAAGAAATATGCATCATTTGTTCTGTGCGGATTTAAAAGAACATGTTCACTGAAAAGTATATTATAATTTTTATGCCCTGAAAATTCTAGATCTCTGCATGGTTAGTAGGTCAAGCATGGCTTGCCCACGCAGTGCAGAGGGAAAATAAGAAACGAAAATGTAACTCTCTGCTTCTATTATTAATTTTATTCTGAAAATACTTTTAAATTAAATTGACTAAATTTTTAGCGGATAAGTCGTAAATACCATCAGACAAAAAGCTGAACAATTCGCTAATTGTAACATTCGGGTAAGATAAAAAATCGAAAATAAATGGCTAAAGGACATTAACTGAATATATTAGATTATAATTATAGGATGTGGTGTGCGGTAGAATTATCTCCATGTGGTACACCTCAGGCAACGTATACGCATACGGGAAAAAGTCTATAAACCGGCAGTTGACTTCTGACTTCAAACTACCATGGCCCCACTCTGTGTCATATTCCACCACTTCCACATTACTCGTCTTACCCTACTCTTGACCTTTGTATCTGACTCTTTTACATCTTTGAAACATTCTTCTGTTCTCCCCCCCCCCCTCATCTAGACATTTTTTCACTTTGATGTTCCTTCTACATCTGTGAAGCCTGAAGTCAACTAAAGGGTTACTGATAACTATTAAAACGCCTCCCATTCGATATAAATAACTGTAGCATTGTATATTTAATTTAAGTAGTTTGTAACTTAGTCAACTTCAATTCGACTTTACCTCGTAGTGGACAAGAAAGTGTGGACAACCTTGCCAGCTTCTAAATTGATCAAATCTGTCGGCGAAATTCTCGTTCTTTGAATTTGGGGATGAAAATCGCTTCGTTGGTTACGTTTTTTAAGGGAATATCAGTAATTTCCTATGAAGGTACCCAAATTATCCAAAAGGCTAAAGTTGGTATTTTGGGTTTTTTTCTGCTGCCGTTCCGACTCTTTTATTAACTAAACAGTGTCCTTCTCTATGGCAAAATGACAAAAATTTCATTTTAATCTAAATTGAAAGGATTTATTAAATGGGATTTAACGAAAACGTCACTGTTTGCTGAAAATCAAAATCTGTGACTGTTATGCAATATGCCAGCACTTATTCTGTTTTAATTCCAGTAATAATAAAATTTAGCTTTTATTTTTAAACAAAACAAAAGAAATGTCTTAATATTTTATTAATATGCAGATATTTCTGTATTTTTTGCCAATATTATCCCCTAAAAGAATCGGTAGCTTAATGGTAACTAAACATCGATGGCCATTGCTTCTTGGAGTTTAGTTGGAGAAAATCACAATTCCAATCTACTAATTGAATTGGATATATTAGATTTATAACAATTGATTATTTAGTTTGATTTAGTTAATTAATAAGAAGGCTAATGCAGTCGATTGCCATTTACTTTCACAACTTTACACGATATTTATTTATTTATATCAAATTGCAGGCATTTTGATGGTTATCATTAGCCCTTTAGTTGACTTCAGACTTCACAAAGGGGAAGGAACATCAAAGTGAAAGAAAGTCGAGAGAGGGGGGGGGGGAACAGAAGAGTTTTCAAAGACGAAGGTAGAAAAGGTAGAAAAAGGTGAGGTAAGTACTGTTGAAGAAGTCGAATATGACATACATTGGGGTTATGGTAGTTTAAAGGCAGAAGTCAACTGTCTACATTGGGGTTATGGTAGTTTAAAGGCAGAAGTCAACTGTCAGTTAATAGACTTTTTTTGCCGTATGAGTATACGTTGCCCAGGGTGTACTAAGTGGAGGTAAGTCTATCGCACACCCCCACTTTCTACGATATAAAACCTGGTATATCTCGACTCGAAGTTTCTTGCGTACGTTACGATCGAATGGCTACCATTCCCTTAAGACCGATCGATTATGTACAGTAACTAATTATCGATCGTTTCATTTTCACTAACTTTTAGCTTCCTGGGTTGGAGGGGGAGGGGGTTATTGTGGATTGCGCAATTAGATTGAGTAATAGCATACGCGCTCGAACATTCTCGAACAGTTGCGTATTGCTGATCTCGTTAAGGAGCAAATTAGGTCACGAGTGAGGTGACCATTCGACCAATCAGTAAACAATAGTCATTACAGGGTCAGCGTACCCAAAATGGTACTTAATGATTAAGCCACAGGTCAACACAACACAGTCCTAGTAAATGTATTCCTCGACAAACCCTGTTTCCTCCATATCATTGAGGTTGCTTAGATTACTTCAGAGGCCCTGCCATAGAGATTACTAAGGATAAGGATGCATGTAACAAATGGACAAATATTTAAACGATACAAGTATGACTTCGAAGTGGAAACAAGACTTTATTAACCTGCTTTTTCGATCAAGGGAAATAAATAAACAGTTACAGAAAATTGACGAGATCAGTGACCCACCATCATTCTGACAAATTCTAGATGGAAAAAATAGCAGTGAAGAAGGATCGGAATAGAGAAAAATGATGAACATCGACTTTCAAATCCAAACTTACCCTGATAGTCTATCTGACCATCTCCGTCCACATCGGCCTCACGAATCATTTCCTCAACCTGTTCAACAGTCAAGTTCT
The DNA here is from genome assembly GCA_900617975.1 of Rodentolepis nana. Classification (NCBI taxonomy): domain Eukaryota; kingdom Metazoa; phylum Platyhelminthes; class Cestoda; order Cyclophyllidea; family Hymenolepididae; genus Rodentolepis; species Rodentolepis nana. Next base: position 1,837 of record UZAE01012579.1, on the reverse strand, counting down.
CTCCTAGATTCCTCATCGCTAGACTAAAATCACATTTTATTAACTAAGAAAGATTTGCTTACCGTAGTTCAGAAAGGGTGATGTAACCATTTCCATCCCTATCAAATACCCTAAAAGCTGGCATAAGGCTATCCTCACTGCTCGACTTTATCGCCCTCATTGTCATTAGACCAATAAATTCATTGAAATCAATAAGGCCATTGCCTACAAATAAACGGAATTAACTACACACTCAAATGTAATCAATATACCATCAGTATCCACCTCTTTTATCATCTTTTTCAATTCCTCATCTGTGGCATATTGTCCCACCGATCTCATCACTGATCCTAGCTCTGCCATTGAAATGACACCATCACCATTCTTATCAAAGAGTTGGAATGATTCCCTAAACTCGGCAATTTGTTCCGGTGTTAATTTTTCAACCTATTAGGGTGGTAGGTGAGTGAAAAGATGGGGGGTGAAAGCGCTTACCATTTCTTCCCACTTCTGCAAATAAACACAATTTGCAATTGTTTTGAGTTTAAATAGAGAATGCGTACGCGGTGAAAGAATAATAAAAACAACAGGTAAGTCCAATTAAAGTGCAAACGCGGTTATAGCTAATTTTCCCAACAGCTATTGGTTTTAATTAAGGCAGAAATTGTAAATAAAAGCTGAATCTACACCCTTCCCTCCCCCCCCCCCTCCTCCCACTATATTGCTTGAAGCATTTCAAACGCATAGTTGACATTCTTGGATCTAAACTTATTGACAGTCTTGTTCAGTTGTTTCCACTGAATATAGCAATAAATAGATCAGAAACCATTACTCCTTATTATAAATGAACAACCATTAGCTATGTGATTGTAATATGCAATCTTAAAACATGCAATTATCGGTACAAGTTTACTTCATCGTGTTGTGTCTCGATCAAACCTGTGCAGAACTGAACTGACTTGCTGTGTTGCACTTCACTAGCGAAATTTTCCTAGTTAATGCCTTTACTCTACCTTTTAGTTCATTGATCAACTTGTTGCCACACGATGGCAACGTATGTTTAAAAAATAATGGAAACAAGTTACTGCTACTAATTCATTAAATCAGCTCAAATCTTCATTCTGGCTTGCATAATTTTGGAGCAAGGCCTAGCATTGCAGCTTTTACGAATCAACGTTGACTTTTTGACAACTCTAACTATTCTGGAGGCTTATTTATGCTATGATAGGTACAACCACGCACTCCCCCACCCCATCGCGGACGATTTAAGATCAAAAAGCAAAACCCTTATGCTTCTCAACAGAAAGTGGGTTTCATTTCAATTCTTTACAAAGTATTTGAGAGCTTATCCACAAAAATAGGGGATGTTTTCTCAAAATCTGAGGATAAATTGTTTCATTTCGCACCCATCAAAAGCAGAATTTCGCCCAAAAATAAGTCTCTCTAATCTCCGGTTGTAAATCTAGCTCAAGTGACACGGGATTGCATTGTAATAAAACAAAAAATAAATCACAAAAAGGCAAACACCGTAAACAATAAACCTAGTAAACAATTTGCTTTAAATTTAAAGGAAACTAACCACAACTAGTACGTTTGGTGTTAAAAGATTACCGCTTTAAAATTACGAATGTTCTAAGCTATATATTTAGATGAGATCTATTTTAAAGAACTCTGAGAGATTTTGTGGGCATCACAGTAAATTTCTAACCAAAATGAAACACTACTTAAAGCCAACTTTCATGTTTCTAAAAGTATGCTGTGAAAAAAGAGGTGTAAATAAATTTACTTTTATTCAAACCATTGTAGCGGATTGCTACTTTATTAAAGCCTGACTGACTCAGAAATCTCTATGGCAGAT
>UZAE01012578.1:0-27178 GCA_900617975.1 Rodentolepis nana | reverse complement strand
ACCTTTTGTTGTCTCCGGGCTTCACAGAGGGAAGGAACAACAAAGTCGCAAAAAAGTGGAAATGAAAAACAGAAGAATGGAGCTCAGATGTAATAGTGACAGATACTGTGGTAGATAAAAAAGTAAAACGAGGTGAATACTATGGAAGTGGTCAAGTATGACATACAGTCGAATCATGGTAGTTTGAAGTCAAGTGCCTGTTTATAGACTTCTTTGTCGAATGAGTATACGTTGTTCAGGATGCACCACGTGTAGGTAAGTCTATTAAGCACCCCTATTTAAATATATTGGAGACACAATAATGCTAGACTAAGACTAAAGACCATGGCTTTCTAGCTTGCCAATTCCATAAGTCAGGCGGAGTTATTTGAGTCTATTTAAATGGTGCTGAACTTTCTCAAACGCACTATGATTTGCTGGTTCTGGAAATTGAGCCTGTGATTCAATTAAAATGGGCTTAACAAGCTGCAAGTCCATCTATTGAAGGCTCGTTAATTACTGCCAAATGTGAGTAAAGAACATCCATAGGTCATTAGATCGGATGAAACTAATTTTTTACTAAACGAATGAAGTAACTTGAGGCTTACATCCAAGTATCCAAGTATCCAAGCGTTTTTTCCTAATCCCTATGCCCCATCTTCTATCAATTTAATAGAATGAATTTATATTATACCTACTTTAAAAGAGCACATTTCGTTGGGTCAATAAATTTCAAACTGATTAAACTCTCTTTTAGTACATCCACTAAAATCTTTCCAAGTTCCATTAGTTTATCAGTTAAAGTGGTTTATTTTAAAAATATTCTTTCGTTTTCTGTCTTTAAATCTAAACTGATAAAAAATTTCTCCTCAATATTTGATTGTATAAGTTTGAGATGCTGGAATGTCAATTTGATTTTTATACACGTAGTCAAGTTATTTAAAATTTTGTCTGTTGAATTAACTGGAAGTGAGGAATGCTAAAAATATCGCTTTTAGTTGGGTCATAAGTATTTTTTTACAACAAAGATAATATATCCAAAACCTCTGTATTGAAAAATAGTAAATGTTTAAAAGATATTATGAAATTTCGTTAGTTTGGTTGGAAAAATGCTTTCCTAATTTTTGAAATTATGTTGTAATTCCAATTAAATCAATTATAAAGTTGTAGCTGGTTCGGAAAAAAAATGGAGGACACCGTTTTACTAAGTGAAAGGGAAATGGTAAATGCATGAACTAGTTTGTTGATAAATGAGTTAATTGATTGCTAACATCAGCTCAACTTAGCCAGGAAAATTGAGCCTATATATCCCTTAAGGCACAATAAGTGGGCTTAACTGTTTGTCCAGTTGGGGGTGGTAAGGCAAGTGTTGAGATTAAAGTGGATTTAGAGGGCAGTAATCCCCTCTACCGAGTATTTGGGAAGCGTCACTCTGTAGGAAAACATGAAATAACAATAAATACAAGAATGACTTAAATTGCCTACCACTTTTTTGAATTTACCTTTTACTTTCTACGCTTGGCCATAGTTATATGAATTCACTTAGAAGTGTCAAATAGTAAAATAATTTTGACATGAAGTTTGGTCTCACAGCGCCTTTTCAAGCACCTAACAGTCTTGTTGGGGTTTAGATAGTGGTATTCGAAGTTAATCATGATTTCATGTGTAGCGGATTGCTACACTAGTAAAACCCTGACTGACTCAGAAACCTCTGTGATAGATTCTCCTATATCTAGTTAGACTTCCAGAACTAGCTAGGCTACAGCCAGCTATAGAGAAAACGGAGGTATCGCATGTTGTTGAAAAAGTGTACACACCGAAAGGTTAATCATAATCAAAATGGATGATCCACTCAAACAAACGAAGGTTTCTGATTGGCCATTGGTTGTGAGCGCAGACGATCACTTGTTTTCAAAGTAAACTTTGGATTTAGCAAGACTTCTTTAATTCCTATGCATCATATAAATGAATTAAGCGAAGTGTTATTTCCCAAACAAGAATTACTATATTTGAAATTAAAGTTGGCAATTAGTATATATATATATATATATGTATGTATGTTAAGTAGTTTTTAAACGGAATAGATTTAGGATAGTAAACTGTACTTTACTTTGATGCTTTGATCAAAGTTGGAGAATCAGTAGGTAAGAGATACTACATAATAAGTCCCATTAACCCACTTAAAAGTCAAAGTAGCTTAAGAAAAGTGCAATTACTCTCTTGAAAAGTTCTATGACACACCTTACTCCCTAAATTGGCTGGTCTACGTTCAAATTGGTGACAACGTGGAAGGTATGATGAGGAGCAAGTTTCTTGAAAGACTGGGAAATTTAGAGTGGGTTAGATCAAATCGGACTTAACTAGGCCGGTGGGAATTACTGTCCTGAAGAAAGAAAAAGGTAATGTAAATAGCAACATTTGAAGCTCAATAAAATTTTACAGATAAAAGAAGAACAATGAGAATAAATTAAGTTATTTAATTTCCGAATATTAGTTAGACTCTAAAACTTAATTTTTTTCCGGATTTATAAAATTTTCACCTCGAATCCATCCACTTTGATGCAATAATGACAAATCGGGAAATTAATCTTATAGTTCGTTCTATTGATAGCAAATTTATTTTTGTTGACTCAAACGCGAAAGCTAATGACAAATTCCTTATAACTGTCGGGGTTCAGTTTTACTTAGACTGTGCTTTTTCCCAGATTAAGTAATTATCAGTCAAAGATATAAAATTGACATCGTGGGAAATAAGAATCTGTCCGATACACACTAAGAAAGTAGACCACTTGGACGCGAAATCCTATTAATGATCACCTTTGAATATAGTTTCTAATTTCGCATACCTCATGACTATTACCTTGAGTCACTAATTAGAAGATTCCCATATAGGAACTGGGGGCTATTCTCTTTTTACGACGGTTACTTATATTTTGCTAATTTGAAGGTTTAGTTTTTAAGATTCGGGGTGTGCGATAGACTTACCTCCACGTGGTGAACCTTGGGCAACGTATACTCTTACGGCAAAAATGTCTATCAATGGGCAGTTGACTTCTGACTTCAAACTGCCATGATCCCACTGTTTTTAAGATTCAAAGGATTTTCCAAAAGGAAAGGGAATAAAACGCCTTACATTTTTTGCAACACTAATCCTGACAAAGAGCTTGCAGTAAACACCAGTTTTGTAAAAAAATGTTTAATTTAATTGATGGGTACCTCTCCTCCTACCCAATTCGTTTCTTCGATTATTTTAAGTTATTGATTTTAAAGTTTGATTCCTGACGATAAAGCTTAAAAATATAATTATACACACTAAAAATACGAAAAACCGGTTGCCATGCTGAATTTTAATAAGTGGACAATTGAATGTCCGGTCATGCTTTCAGCAGCCACAAATTCTCAAACGATATTTAAACACGATTTTTTCTCTCGTAAGAACAGTTTATATGCTTAAATCTTCTTATGTGGATATAACCACAAGTTTACTCGCAGTAGGGAATTTTTGGTATTTTTCTGGAATTTAATTTAACAATTTAGGAGTTTTCTGTTAGAGAATAAAATTAGGAATATCTGACAGTGCTAGTTTTGATTTCCTTCTTTTCAACTACTGAGATTATCGACCGATTTACATCTTTGCGAGATGCAATTTCGCCGAAATTTTAATTGTTTAAAAAACAATTTTATTTACACGCTTTCTATCACTTTCTATCACTATCTCAGATTCAAATCCTGAAATTCATTCTACTTAGACTGAACCATTAATTTCACTGGTTAAATTAATGCCTGAAATAAAAATAGTGCTAGATATATCTGAGTTTCAATGCTCTTTACGGTTAAAAAATATTAAGATATATAAAATTTATATCAAAATTGGGTAAATACTCTAAACTATGAGGATATTTTAATATCTTTGCAGTTGAGAAAAATTATTATTATTATTATGAAGAGTATTGTATGTATATTTGGAAACTACATATTAATTTGAGCTTAAATAAAAAATTAAGAAAACGATGCTTTCAATTAAGGAAGGGAATGCTCAAAAAGGAATAAAACATAAATATCATTGCTGCTAATTGGTTATCTATTTTTGGTAGATCAATTACCAGAAATAAATCATTTAAAATTTTCCCGAAAAACCCATCTGAATTAATTGCAATAAATCGTGACTGAGCGTTATTAAACAAAAATTTAGTCACTTAATTGCTTCTCACAATTTGAATAGCTTAACCAAGTGCTCAGATTAAGCTATATTTAACAAGCAATAATTATTTTTATTGGTCAATTCAGAATCGCTGCCTTCAAAAATGGAAAGTGGCATTGATACTACTCTACACTGGTCTATTTAAGTGGGACTTCACATTTGAACGGTTGTGCTTTGTTAAATATCGATCGGGTGTTGACTAATCCTTAGACATGCATACTTTTAGTGAACGGTTTGTATTAATTGATGTTTAAATTCACTTTAAGTGATGTATACACTTTCATCTACGTCACATCATGCTAACTGCTCAGCATAAAGCAATATATCACAATTATTTTATGATGTTCGAAAGATGAATTCGATTGAACTTAAAATGCCATTTAACATTATTCTTAAGTTTTTGCATCCAAAGTTATTTTTATTTTCTCAAAACTTTTGACACGGCAAACGTATTGAATAGAAACCTTTCTTTCCAATGTGAATGATAAAATATATACACATGCTTTGATTCATTGAAGAAAGTTTTAATCTGGGTCATCTGTAACTGAAGACAGCGTGGTAATATAGGAAAAAAGGTATTTGGTAATGAGAAAATAATGGACACAATGGAACGAAACTCGAATTGAGGAAGATAATGGATTCCCGTCACTGATTGTACCCTGAGGAGAAAGTCATCCAAATGAAATCGTCATAAAGCGCTCGATCACTTACACTGACACTTACGGTCTAATCGATGTCATCTAGTGTCACATTCTTGAATCAGAATTTGTTTACCACTGTATACTTCTAATTCGAGCAGTTTATTTGATTTGCCTCTACAGGACTCCATGTACGACTTTCGACTCATTATGGGAAATCAAAAGGAGTTTAGTTTGTTAAAATTGTAATTAAGCAAATTCTTAAATTTAATGGGACATAAATGTGCATTCGTAGATATCTCATGTTTTCACGAAATCGTCTAAAAGTGGCATATGCTACTTGTAGATCAAATGAATGGCTTTGTAGAAACAGATGTCCAGGCCACCCACATACAGTTTCAAATTCTTTATAACTTGGGAGGATCTCTTATGGGGGCAAAAGACGAAACTGTCATAGAAGAGCGTTAGGATTGTTTATTGGTCTAATAATCAAGCAGGCAATTAATCTTCCGATTGTATCTAGCACTGTTTTAATTTTAAGCCAGTTAAAACATTCTATTCTCCAACTGTCCAATTCACGAATTAAGTCAACTTTAATCACTTTTGAATGTTAGATAAATACTTAAATAAAATTAAGTAGATGAATTTAATTTTGAAACGAATGCCCAAGTGAGTTATTTGTGTTATTATTAAAAGTGATTCTCATCGACCCGCTTAGCTAAATTAACCTATTAAAACTATTTAACAAATAACTAATCGATTCTCCTGCCCGCCTAAGTGAAGTGCGGCCTCAAAGCATTTTCGACAAGAACAGATTAATTTAAAGCTCACTTTGAGTTTAAGAAATATGAGTCATTAGAGTCTGGAACTTACAATTAATAAATTATCGTGGTTTTATGTCTAGGCAGAAGACATCCCCAAGCACATACGTACTTCTAGAGAAATTAATTATATTGAAAATGCTGCTTCATATTCCCAAGGGGAAATATATCACCCAATTTTTCAGGTCAGAAAAAAAGTAAATTGAAAAGGTTAGCTGAGGCCTAATATGAAAATCGAATTCAAAGGTATTTTTCGACTTGATAAAATTCTGCCGAATTTAGGCATTAAAGTCATGTTGATGGCATACCAGTGGGGAGTCAATGTTTATTCCATATAAAGGTGCTTCAACAGCACCTAGGTGAACATAAATATGGCTCTTAGATGAATTCAAAATTTAAATGCCATTTCTAGATGACTGAGAGAGCTGTACCAAAACACGTTGGGGAATTTGTGATTCGTGAGGTTCCTTGAGCAATTGGGTGACATAGACGACATCAATGAGAGTACTTTAATCCAATTTATGAATGCATCAGTTTGTGATGAATTCTATTGGTCAGGAATTCTCTAGATTACACACTTTAAAAGTCCTCTTTCCAAGATTAGTAGGTAGTTTTTTAATCAATAAACACTCTCCTTAACACCCATTGGTTGAAGGTACAAATCCAAGCCCTACCATTTGACAACTAAAAATGTACTCCTACTAACTGAGGTTTGAAGTGTACTGTTTCAATTTAACTTCTGTACTATTGCATCATCTCCTGTTCCGAGAAAGCACTTGGAAATGGAAAATGAGAGTAATAAATACTACCATCAACAGTGGGACAAAACCTTATTTACTAATGTTGTAGTCTTGGTGACATAGAGGTCATCCAAACACTTGATTCTTCAACAACAACAACAACAACAACTCTGGTCTTGGCCCTATCATCATTTTACTACCCTCCACATTTGAAGAGCAGCGAAGAAGGACTCCGGATAATTTTTAATCTGACTGAAACAAAAATGGGAATGTGAGGGCATTAAAATTCTGGACGTATTGTACCTTAAAGTTCCTGTTCCAAAAATAAGGGGGCAGTGACTAAAGGTCAACTGGGTGACCATTAACGTGGCCAACAGACGAAGTCATAACTCCTTTGTCTTTTATTTGGGCGAATGAGGGTGTTGTACCAATCCCTATGCAAACAGAATACCTAAACACGGTGATCGAAATAGTGATTTGCGAGCACTTGTAATAATTAAGTTATTTGAAAGCAATAGCCAAAACGACCCTTTTTAGATCACACCAAATTGCATCTATCCACTTTAGATCAAATACTATTATTCATAATTGAACATTCATGGACGGTGAAAACGAAGGTATGAAGTGACAGCGATTTGATGGAATATTCGTTGACAAGTGAAGGCAATTAAAACATGCAAATAAATATCATCCGAACGTTAAATTCGAAACGAATGCCAATTTGTGAACATTTGACCCAGTTTCGATTCCACATTCGACGGTAGGTGCGATCAGCATTCACTTGCAGTAATTTCTGCCTTACATTGCCTTCAATCTTGGCATGTATGAACCTCCTCACCATTATATGGTTCTCCTGCGCTCAAGTGATTAGCCTTTTCTTTGTATCATTTCGACTCCCACTTTGACAAATGTGTCTGCTGTGGTATTCAATTTGTGAAATATTGACATCAAGTGAAATGGTGCAGTCAGACTGTACCTGGCCAATAACAGTGGGCAATAAGTTTGGGACTCACAAATACCCATCTAATACCGTTCAGCATCCACAATCGTGACACTTAAAAGTCTTCTTAACTAATTAATAAATAGATAAATTTGCAAAAAACAATATAATTCAATAAATAGGAATTCACCGAGTGGTGCTATGTTGAAGGTAAAATCTATCTACGATTTTAAATTAATCTAATCGTAGGGATTTTTTCGATCGAAGGACTTTGAGCATAGAAAGCGGTGTGTTCGTTGCAGCGAAGCCTTAGGACAAATAACCAGTTCGTAGAAGAAGCAGGCGACGATAGTTCCAAAAATTGGGCCGACAAAATAAATCTGCAACAGATGGTTAAACGATCTTTAGGCAGTAAATATCAATATCCGAACTGTCTCTTCAGTCACGGATGTAGCTCAGAGGCTGACAAAAATGAGCTAAATTTAAAATGTCAAAATTTTAAACACGTGAAACGGATGGAATTGGATATAGGTTCTTCTTGGTTTAAACACAAATATCATGTGGTGAAGTGAAATTCATTCCATTTTATAAATAATGGCTTTTTAAGGAGATTTGATACCACAGACAAAGTCTACTTTAAACAAAGAAACCCCTTTGTTTGATTTTCTCTAATTACATTTATCTAAATCCATTTGCTACGCTGCTTGAAAATCGAAGGCTAGGTTATAGTTTCAGAATTAGATGAGTTGAATGGATTTCAACAGGAAATTATCGTGTTGAGTTTATGACATTGAGTGATTTATTTTCAAGTGGCCACTAGGCATTTCCCCATGAATTAGTTCATTCGTCGTGGTGGAATTGATTTCACCAAAACACATGTACAAAAATTTTATAACTTTCTGAACAGAATGTACTACTCACTCTTTATAAGTAGATATATTATTCTTTCTGACAGTGAAATCAGAAGAGGAAATATTAAGAATAATTCTCATGTTTCTATCATAAGTGAACCAAGTTCTAAACGATACGTGGGAAACCCATGAAAGTGACTCAGTCAAAGGTGTCTTATTTCAAATCCTATTTACGTACCGATATTAGGCAGTGGAGTGGTGGTTTGATAGGAAAGTTGGTTGGATTCCCCTTATGTCACCGTATTAGAGACAAAATAAATGACGTTTCTAACGTCAATTTACTGTTGAATGCTCGAGTTTGGTATTGAAGTGGGCACTCAGCTGCACAAGTAGATAACCAGGAGACTCAATATTCTCATAAGCCCATTAAAATGTCCTTACAACGACACTTTTGGATTTTAACAGGTACAATTGGCCAATATTAAAGGTTGTATCTCTTTTCTTCCAACCCCCAGGTCACTATGATTCCACTATCTTCTCATGGACGAAATCCGTCTAAAAATTCTATTAAATACATCTCGTCGCTTAAAGATTAGGGGACACTTTCAGTGAAATGTGTGGCTAGGAAGGAATTGACTTACCCAAAGACGGTCGTAGTTATTTTGGATGATTGCCGCTGCAAGACTTCTTGCTGGATTCATGCTGGTTCCTGAAATGTGTGCCTAAGAAGAATTAGTAGTTGCCTAAGTATTTGGTATGTAATAAACTGTAGAGAAAATTCGAAATTATGTCAAATAAATAAAAGAAACGAACCTCTTCATCCTCCCTCAAACAAAGCAAAGCATGCCCCCTTAAACATAGAGCCCCTTCCATGACAATCACCGTTGAATACTCCAGAGTCATTAGTGCCCAAGACCAATGATTGTGAAGCAAGTTGGAGGAGACTGCTATTCCCCAACTGTTGGTTGTTTCTTCCTAATTCGTTTCCTTTTATCTGCTTAAATTTGCCTCATACGTCATGCCTTCTGATTGCTATTGGCATCGGTAAAAAATGTCTAACTAATTTTGATCTTACCGAATGCATATAGATTGATAAATAGGGTGCTCTCTGATGAAATAACATACAATCCTGTTTCGAGGTACATTAAATTGAGATGTGGTCACTGTGGATGTCCTCATGTAACGGAACTAAATTTGCTTTCACTGCACTTATTTATGTGCATGTCAAGTATCATCTAGCTCGTTTGTTTGATCAAATTATATTTTTAATTTGCTCTGTTAAAGCCACGAGATGCTAATGCCCAATGTGATAAATTGAGGTCACAATCATTGTGGCGAAGTGTTGGATTGGAGCATGAGGACTGGCTGAACAATACTGGTTAATAAACAAGGAAAATCAGTGATGGGAATGTGGTGCTCGTCAGGAACGAATCATGACATCTGAATTGTGAAACGTGAACTTCTCATTTTGTGAACACTGAGTAAATCGAGTCAGAGAAACATATGAAGCAGGATCTCACATCTCCTCACATTCGAAATATCTTCACATTTTGGCATTTAATTTGCCGAAGTTAAAATGACCTATTTAGACTACAGAAAACCTCTAAAGTCTCAGCAAACTTGGGTGTATCAACCTGGTAAGCATTGCAACAACTTATGAAAGTGATTTTCAAATAGACACCTCATTCACTCTCCTACTTCTAAAGAGAAGAGTGCACTTGTATTCACGAGTGACTTAAATAGAATTGCAGGGGTTGTCCACGAGGCCGCCTTCATTTAGTCTCAATTTACCAGTGTCGATTCTCCTCTCTCTCAGTGGGCACGTGTTAGGCGGTTTATGCAAATAAACATATGTAAGTGTGTATTCTCTATTGTGGCATAGAATTCTCAGTGCGATTTCGAATTTATTGACAATACTTGTGAAATAATGAATTTTGATAAATAACCCATGACATGACAAGTTCATGCAATTGAAGGAAAGCTTTCTTCATCGAAAAGGCATGTACTCCTAACAGTTATTTCAATTTGAAATAAAAGTGAGTCTCAATATTTGTTATTTTTAAATGACTAACTAATAGGCATTCATTTAAAGCAAACATCTCGTTCTTTTAGGATGTGGGTTTCGTTTCTGGTAAATCAAAGTTGCATTAGTCCTTATCAGCAGTTTTTTTCTACCAATAAGAATTAAAAAGGAGCACGATGTAACTCAACAACTGATTTGAGGGAAATATGAAGGATCAACCATCAAATATATTCCTGTACACAAGAGTATGGAGTACAATAACCATGAAGATGTCAACGTTATGTACAGCTGCAATTGGAAAATTAAATTAAACACCACTTGCACGTTAAATTTACAGTGGCACGTTGCTTTGTGATTAAGACGATCTAAGTTGAAACCGATACAACCATTTCAATTCACTGAAGTGGTGCTGATTTTCCACGGTCGGGGTTTGCAATCAGATATGAGCAACTAGCTTTAACCAGTTGCGGTACGTACAATAGTGACACAATTTAAATGAAATTGAATGACATGCAATGGAGAACTTAGAAAGAGATAAGTTTGCCCCAGCTTTAAATTGTATTAGTTTTGCTAAGAAAAAATGTATCAACTTACACAGCAGTAAAATCTATCAGAAAGCCATTTGGTATGTTTGGCTTAAAAATTGTACAATTTGAAGATCTCAGAAAGGCTGTTAGGTTACAATAGCAAATCATGAATTAATACAGAACTCATCTCCTCGAAGCCAGAATACTGTGCAATATACATTCATTCGCCCTCAAAGAAGCATACCATCGAATCGGTGGCTATATAGAGCTCCTATTGCAAGAATAATCTCATGAAATAATGACCTTAACTTAAGTATGAAATTGCTATGTGTAAAAAGGATTTGTCTTATAAATAACAGTAATTGTTAGGTATGCAAATAACGAGTTTCTGCTAGGAATATATAATCAGGCCTCACCGTGGTCACCACATTAATCACGACTGTAAGCAATATCGCCAGTGGAAATGGAGCACCATATTCCGGTCGCCATTCTCGGGCTCTCAATTCATCCAACGAGGCCAAAACCACCGTTACGAGAACAAAAGTTATCCATGCTTCTGTAATAGTCGCTGCCAAATCGCTAAATCCTTTCCCTGGTAGAGTCATTCCATACGTTCTTGATTTCTGATCGGCAAATGGCGTTACAGATGATGCTATCACCATTGCTAACAATGTGCCAAGGAAATCAGCGACGAGATATACAGGAGCCAAGTAGGGCGGAAGACGTCGAGTTATTAGAGTAGCGAGTGTTAAAATCGGGTTTATGTGCGCACCACTGACTGGAAAACTACACCAAATTGCTATGTAGAATGAAGCTCCAGCAATAAATCCTGCAACTATTGGTACATTGGGTTCGCTCATGTCCATCAAAAAGCAGCAGTAATTTGCAATGCTAGCAGCCAATGCCTCAGCAAAAAATATTTGGCAAATTTTCCAGCATTCCACATAGTGTGGGTATGATTTCATGATATTTGATTTCTCTAAATTTGCAAAAAAACCCATCTAAATATAAAGAAGAATGAAAAGTAGATATGATTCAGTTCTGAGATTACTGAGGAACATAATGAACTGATTTAGCACAGAGTTTAGACTAGTTACTAACAGATTCCTGCACCATGAGCTTGAATGGCTATATTTCAAGATAAAGTTTGAATTTGTATGAGACAAACTTGACATTGAAAGACAAGGGCAAAATGTCAAATTGGGATGGAATGCTATTAATTCTTCCTTTATGAAGTTGGTTGGCTTAAGATGAAGCTGATAATAGCAAGATTTGGTGGCCATGTGAGAGCATCAATGAAGTGTGGTGTTATTCATTACAGTGAAAGCTGATCTGTGCAAGGAATGTGAATAGCACTGTAAATTTAAACCACCTAATTGTCTTTTCGTAAGTGAAGCAGTCAGGCCAAAGTGACCGAATGCGTAAATAGCTAGTTGAACCCCTAAATTTCACTGATAAAATATAGAATAACTAAGGCAAACAGGAAAAGATTGAAGAGAGAATAAAATGAAACATTGGGTATATTGCAAAAGTGGCTAGAAGACGTCACGAATGAAGCAATTGAGTTCAGAAAAAGATGTACGATATGTACCCATTCAATGGGTCTGGAAGTGAAATTGGCAGAACTTTGCCAACGCAATTCATTGATGCCCAAAATTTTAAGTTTCAGTGTTAGAATCCATTTGGTAGTTATCGAGTGATAACTCAGTTCAAGAGGCTCAGAAAGAGTTTTCAATCCGTCGGTTTTTGACATGACATAATAGAGACCCTTGAAATGACGTACATGAAGTGTTTCATTATGATCCCGTGATTCTAATCTTCGATTTCATTCACAGTTGAAACAGCAAAGTCTAAACACGATTCCTTCAATTATAGAGAGTCTGATGTATCTGTTAAGAGAATTCAACAGTTCTGCATTTATGAAAACAAACAACAATCAAAAAGTGGAATTAATTCAAATCGAATGCCCTTACCTGAAATGAATTTCAAAGATTGACTTTTGTAACCAAAGGAGATCAATGGAGTAATTCGAGAAGAGTGTTCGAAAACTACTAAGTTAAAATGTGAATTCAAAGCTATTATTCAGCCTGATGCAAATATTCCTTCTATTGGTTAGAAATTCTCTTGTTTACGTACTTTAAAAGTCCTCATCCCAAGATCAGTGGCTAGGTTTACAATCGATAAGCACTATGCACAGCACCCCCTTGGTGTAGTCAAAATTCCAATCCCTTTTATTTATCAGTTAAAATGTACTTTTATAAATTGAAGCTTAAGGGGGTATTCTGATCTAGAGACACGAATTTTAGGTCATTTTTGAAGTGCAGTAAAAAAGCAAGCAATATTTTTATTATCAATTTTTTATACATTATTTATTCACCTTTGAAGCATACAAAAAAAATAAAAAATAAAAAATTTAAAATTTCGTTCGTTATCAGCTGATAGAGTGGGGCATCCCAAAAATATGGTGTATAACCATACCCACGATTTTAACTCTCCAAGAAATCTGAAATCAAAAAATAGAAAAGATTATCAATCTAAAATAGTGTCGCTATGTCAGGAAATGCGGAAAAGTTTTAGATATATTTTTTCACAAATGGCGACTGTCTAAAGAAAAAAAATTTTTGTACCACTTTTTTGAAAATTCTTCGATTTTTTAAAAATAGTAAAAATTAGAATTTGTGGATGGCCGTAGTTCCGGACATAGCCAGGTCCCTAAAGAAGACTCTCTTAAAATTTCAAGTAAATCAATTTTGCAGAATCTGAGAAATCGTGGGTATCAGATTCAAAAAAACAGTTTTGAGAAAAACGCGTTTAAGGTTTCAAGTAAAATTTTTGCAGTCGAAGTCATAAAATTTTATTTTTCACTTACATTGATTCAATCTGACATTCCTGCTGCATACATCGGACCTTCCTCGACTTCGAAAAAGCAGTTTTCGGCGTCTCTGTTTTCTATTCGAGCTGTTCTGACATTCTTTGATGCGCTGGATGCTCGTATCTGGGAGCGGTCGATCCGGGCGTTGTCTCGTCTGATAGCAAATGCTTGCGCTTCTTGACCAATTGTCACTCCCATAATCGTCATTATCTTCAATATCGGTAAAAATCCTTCATTAAAAATACACACAGCAATGAATGTTTCAATTTCAATGATCTGAGACCCAGAATGGATATCTTTGGAGCGAAAGTCCATATCAGCGAGTTTAGAGACTCATTATTTTGAGTTTCTGAACTCGAAAATCGAATCAATAACTCTTCTGATAATAAACTTCGAAGGATTTGTCAACTAATCCTCATGACGGAATGTTGCGTAGACTATTGCAACTGCATTGTAATGCAATTTTGAACCCGAGTCCGCGTTGAGCCGTTCTTGAAAATATAATTTCGTTGCTATATGTAGTACACGAAATAAACGAAGAAAATGCTGAAAAGACCGTGGAAAAACTCCAAAACACAGTAGCCGTAATTTTTATCTATAATTACTTCTTCATCATTTGATTTCCTCAATTTTGCTGCTGTTGCACTCGTAAAAATGGGATTTTCCTGTTCCGTAAATCAATTGCCGTGAAATATATATATATATTTATTTCAAATGGCAGGCGTTATAATAGGTATCATTAGCCCTTTATTTGACTTCGTGCCTCACAGAAAGGAACACCCAAGTGGCAAAAAGTCTAGAAGGGGGACAGAATAATGAATCACAGACGTAAAAGGGACAGACAGACACAAAGGTAGAGAAGAAGGTGAGATGAGTACTGTAGAAGTGGTGAAATTTTGCATAGAGTGTGGACATGGTAGTTTGAAGTCAAAAGTCAACTATCTGTTTAAAGACTTTTTGCTGTATGAGTATACGTTGCCCAGGGTGCACCACGTGGAGGTAAGTCTTGGCACATCCCGTAAATAGAAACATCAATAGTGAGACAGCCTTGATTAATAGAGTTATAGATTTGGTGAAATAGATCTCATCCAAACACACAATGTTAGCGCTTAATTCTCCAACTGCTGCATTGGTCTTTGCCCTAGTATTCCACTATCCTCTGCATTTGAAGGGCAGTGAAGAAGGGTTCTGGATAAATGTTAACCTGATTGAAATAAATATGGACATGTGAGAGCATTAAATTCGGGACATTTTGTACTTTAAAAGTCCTGTTCCGAAGATTAGTGGGCAGTGTCAAAAGGTCAACTGGGTGAACATAAATGTGGCCATCAGATGAAGTCAAAACCTTTTAACGGGCGATGGGGAGAGCTGCACCAATCCCCATGCAGACAAACTACCAAAACGCAACACAAATAAATTATAGTAATTTGCGAACACCTTGATCTAGTTGTTGGAATCGGAAAGGAAGAAATCATTGAGAGTGAGCAACAGATCGTTATAGATTATGTAAAGTATTGGATTGGCAACTAAGTCATTGCCGTTTTGTTGACAGATTCACTCTATACTTTCTTTTATTTTGTTAACGTGGCCAGAGCATCTAACCTATATTTTTTCTTACTGTATGGGCTTCTAGGTTAATTAGTAAATAATTTTTTTGTTTAGTTCTTTAGTTTTGTTTTTATCCCAATTTAAAAATGGAAGAACAGGACGTGCACTTCCGACACATTTTATTGTATTTCTTCCGAAAAGGCAAGAACGCATCGCAAGCACAAAAGAAGTTATGTGCCGTATATGGAGATGAAGCCTTAAAAGAAAGGCAGTGTCGAAATTGGTTTGAAAGATTTCGTTCCGGTGATTTTTCACTGAAAAGTTCACAACGATCTGGCCGCCCAGTCGAAGTGGATGAAACCCATATCAAGGCCATTATCGATTCAAATCGTCACAGCACAACAGGGGATATTGCAGAGAAGCTCAATGTGTCGCATACATGCCTTGAAAAAAATTAAAAACCCTTGCTTATGTCAAGAAACTTGATTTATGGATCCCTCACCAGTTAAAGGAAATTCATTTGACGCAACGGATTAGCATCTGTGATTCGCCGCTACTGAAACGCAATGAGAATGATCCATTTCCGAGGAAGAACCTAGTTACTGGCGACGAAAAGTGGATAGTTTATAACAATGTTACTCGCAAGAGATCATGGGTGAAGCAAGATCAACCAGCCCAAACAGTATGAAAAGCAGAGATTCACCAAAAAAGATTATGCTGTCAGTCTGGTGGTGGGATCACAAAGGAATTTTGTATTTTGAACTCATGCCGCAGAACCAAACGATAAATTCAAATGTGTATGTTGAACAACTCGAAAAACTGAAAGAAGGATGCAATTGAAGATAAGCGGCCGCCGGCATTATCAAATCGGAAGGGTGTTGTTTTCCATCATGATAACGCAAGGCCCCACACACATTTGGTTACTCGGCAAAAATGATTGGAACTGGGTTGGGATGTTTTGTCACACCCACCATATAGCCCTGACCTTGCGCCTTCGGATTACCATTTGTTTCGTTCCATGCAAAACTCTTTAAATGGTAAAATTGTTAACAACGCGGATGATGTCGGATCACACCTAATTCAGTTTTTTAATAGCAAAGACCAGACATTTTACGAACGGGGAATTTTTACTCTGCCAGAAGGATGGAAAAAGGTCATCGACAAGAACGGCCAATATCTAATTGAATAAAGTTATATTTTTAAACAAGAATTCCGAATTTGCCTTCTTATTTGAAATCGACAATGACTTAGTTGCCAACCTAATAGATAGTGTTGCACGTGTTTGCGCCATTTGTCATAACCTCTTATTCACGGAATAAACGCACTAGACACAGTTTTTTGCATTCCAATCAGTGGAAGTCGTCCAGATTCATGAGAAGCAACAGGACTCGTACTTCAGTGGAATAAGATTTGGTGGAACATTAAACTCTGTGGAAATATTTGTCAATCTCATTCCCTCCGCATCGTTGTCTCAAGCTTCAAATAAACTACTACACCCATCTGCCAGTTGGCCTTGGTATTTAATGCTGTAATGAATTAATATGGCCTTTTTAAAGTCCCATTTAGCATTATTAGATTGATTTGTTGTTAACATAATGGCTAATTTTTTACCAGCGAAATGGAATGGATTGGACAAGGGTTGTCATGGTCTTATTGCACTGGTTAAAAATAATTGGTGAACGTGATGTTTGTGTGTCATCTTTGCATATTCCTACTTCCCAAAACGATGACAAGTTTGATTTCTTGGGAGTTAGATGCTAACCCAACTACTTTTGGAGCTGGCAGTATGCTAGTTGGCTGCGCGACCAGAATGCAAGCATGTGAAAAAGAATATTTGCAGGCTTAAAGCTTTGCATACCTTGATGGGTAACAAGCGCAAAATTTGTTAATGCGAATGCCAATTAGCATCCTCAGTTTATGGTGGAAGGTATGAGTACGGCCTCATTTATGCCACATTTAGCATTATTAGGTTGATATGTTGTTAACATAATAGTTAACTTTTTACCAGCAAAATGGAATTCAAGAGTTCTTAAGCAGATCGAATGAGGGTTGTGAAGGATTTATTGCACTAGATGAAAATAATTGGTGAATGTGATTTTTGAGTGCCATCTTTGCATATTCTCACTTCCCGAAATGTTGGGATGTGGGGTAAATTTGATTTTTTGGGAGTTGAATGCAAAACCAACTAATTTAGAAGCTGGCAGTTGGTCGCGGGACCTGAATTCATGTCAACGAAGCAGATTATTTTTTATCAAAATGAGGTGCACAACTTGATAAATACAATGAATGGAATGCTCAACAAATTGGTGGAATTAGAGCCATTATAGCTGGATTTTCTGTTCTTTAATATTACATAATCTCTTTCATAGATATTTCAGTTGTATCATCAATGCTACTCAAGGTATTTCGCACAGGTTATATATATGTTGCCATGAACCGAAGATTAACATCTCGATTTTTTGGCAAGACTGGCAAATATTTGGCTGAGAAGATCCGTTGATGAGTACCCTAGAAAATCAGGAACTAAACGACTTTTCTCAATTTGTAAAATTTCATGATCTGAATGATAATTCTGGGGCAGAATGCAATTTTTAGTTTAAATAAGATTCTAGAAGAGCCCGCAGAAGATTGTACTTGACACTTTCTCTAGAAATGTCCATTCAGCCCTATCCCAGACATATATTTGCTAGTGAGGGCTGTAGCTAAGGAATTTAAATGACTGACTACAGTTCATTATCACATTGACTATGCTTCGTTAAGGGTGAGTTAACTACTCCTATTACAATTCTCCCGTCCACTTGACTTGCCATTAAGTTGGATTGAAAATACTCGATGCCCTAAAGTAGAGCATACCTCATCTGGAGAAAATTATTTCCACTTTTTTAAATGCTGACATCAGGTGAAATGGTACACTCAGTTTTTGCCTGATCAATAACAGTAAACAGTATGATTGCGACCTTTAAATCGACTTCTGGCAACATCCAGAATCTACAACCCTTTAAATCTCGTTAACAAATCAATAGTTGGATTTACCTCATTCATTTAATCGTCAATTATCAATATAATACAATAAGTTGGCACTCTCGGAGTTTTTATGTTTGTTTTAAAATCCCTTTTCACTTTGAGTTGATATTATCGTAAGGATTTCTTCGATCGAAGGACTTTGAGCATAGAAAGTGATGTGTTCGTCGAAGCGAAGCCTTTGGGCACATAAACAGTTCATAGAAGAAACATGCGACGACGGTTCCAAGAAATGGGCCTGCGAAGTAAATCTACAATAAAAAAGCTGTCTACTAGGTCATGGATAAGGCTAAGGGTTGGCCAGAATACAAGAGATTTAAATTGCAACTCTTCTAAATATCCTCCCCACGTGAGACGCTACTGAACTCAAATCAATAATGATTCACTTGCTGCAATTTTTAATGATGCATTACTCCATCTTCATTGCTTTAATTGTAGAAATACTATATTGAAGTTAAGATTTCATATCGAAACTTACATTCCTCAAAGAGGAACCAGGTTTTATCTCATCAAGATTTCCCATTTTCCTCACTTTCCATAAGTCAATATGTAATTTTTATCACATGAGCAAATAAAACTTACACAAAAAGAGCCTAATCCGAAAACTCTAACATTGGGAATATGGAATGGGCGTTAACCTGAAGTTTCTGTGAAGGATTCGATGGAGAATAAACTTCATTCGAAAACCTAATTGGTCAGCTTGGAAAACTAAAAGAGCCGCTTTCATCCATTTTTTGAACAAAAATTAGAAGCATTGAATAAGAGGGAGGTTCTTCTTGGTTTAACCATGAATATCTTGTGGTGAAGTAAAATCTACTTCTTTTTACAAACACCGTCTTTTTGAGGTGATTATGTGCCTCGTGTTATATTGCGCTTATTGCAAAAAATTTAGCAATAAATGACTGCTTGATTAGCTTTAATTTGATTTTTTGCCAATTTTCCACTAGCAGTATTTTAAAATTGAATGAGTTGAGTATAATAGAAATGAGCAGGAAATAGAAGTGTTAATTTTAAGACATCGAATAGTTTGTTTTAAAGAGGCCACGAGACGTTTCCATATGAATTATTTAATTAGTTGGGATGGTATTGATTTCAGGTAAAACATATATTCAAAAATTCTAAGTGACTTTCCGAGCGGGATGTACTACTTTCTCTTTTATGAGTAGATATATTATTCTTTCTAACACAATGAAATCAGTAAACGAAATATTAAGAGTTATTCCCATGTATCTACTAAAACTGAACCAAGTTCTCAACCGTACGTGGTAAACTGTATTAAAGTGACTCAGTCAAAATTAATCAATGTTCCGATATAATGCTATCGAATGGTGGTTTAAAGGAAATGACTTACCCAGAGACGGTCGTAGTTATTTTGAATGATTGCCGCAGCAAGGCTTCTTGCTGGATTCATGCTGGCTCCTGAAATGTGTATCTAGAGGGAAGTAGAGTAAGCCTGTGTATTTGGTCATAAATAGACTCTAGAGCTAACGTCTATATTAATTAATTAATTAATTACATTAATTTTCCCTACTTTGCTGTTTACTTCTAAAACAAAACGCTGTTCTTTGAATTTAGACCTTTTGAGATGCTTTTAGATTGATTAATGAGGAGTCATCTGATGAAACAACTCTCAATCTCATTATCTTCATCACCAATGTCTCCAACCAACAGAACAAAATATTTGTCTTTATTGCGAGGTCATCAACTCGGAGAAGACATGGAAACATCTCTTGAGATCGGACTTATTCATGTATATATAGCCAGTTTGATCAATCAGACTATATTTTCACTTTGCTCTGTCAGTGCTATGAGATGCAAATATCCCATGCAACAAATTTATTTCACAGTCTTTGAGGCAAAGCGTTGGATTGGAGCATGAGGACTGGTTGAATAATACTGGCCAATGAATATTGAACATCAATGGTGGGAATGTGGTGTTCACCAGGAATGAATCATGACATCTGAATTGTAAAACTTGAGGTACTTATTTTGTAAACTCTGCGCAAACGGACTCAGAGGATCAAATAAAAAAGGATTCACTGATCTCCTCACATTCAATATATCTGCACATATTGGCATATTTGATTTACCATTGGTGAAAATGGCCTATTTGGACCCATTGACAACCTGAAATACATCATAGATCTTAGAGGTATCAATCTTGCAAGCATTGCAACAACTCAAAAGTGTGATTTTCAAATAGATGTCTTCACACACGTTGTCGTAAGCTGAAATTGACCAAACGCCTCATTCACTCACCTGCATTAGGAGAAAAGAGCGCATTTGTGTTCACGTGTGGCTTAGAGGGAATTGGTGGGGATGCCTGTGAATCCTTCTTCAGTTGGTCTCGGGCATTTATTGTTGCAGTTCCAATTTTGTAAAACAATATTTGTGAGTTAATGAATTGTGATTGTTAACTCATTACAAGTGCATTCACTTGTGATGAAGATTTCGGCATCGAAAAGGCTTGGTTTAAGTAAGCACCAATAACTTTTATTGCAATTTGAAATAAAATTGGGCTTCATTATTTGTTGAAATGAACGCTTTTTTAAAACAGCCTAACAGGTATCCATTTTTAAACTATTCATTCGTTCATTTCAAAAGTGGATTTCGTTTCGAGTACATCGAAGTTGCATTTCACCGTCTCAAGAGTTGCTTGTACCAATTAAAATGAGAAAATCTGAATGTGGTACTTCAACATTCAGAATAAGTGATTTAATGGAAAGATGAAGAAACAATCCTGAAGACACAACCATCAAATATAATCGAATACACAAGAAGAAGCAGCCAAATAACCATGATGATACCAATGTAATGTGCGACCATAATTGCAAAATGAGACGAAACTCCACTTGTGAGTTTGAATTAGTGTCGTGTTGTTTTGTTTTGGCATTTAGGCCTTCTACGCTGAAACCGATTATACAATTTTCGCATTAGATTTCTGAAAAATTCGAGGAGATGGCTTTTGACAGTCGAGGTTTAGCAATCGGATTTGACACAACCCACATTCACCAGCTACAGTGTGAAAAACCTAGAGATAGTAATTTTTGCCCCGATGATAAATAGCATTTGTTTTAGTTACAAAATTAACTTTCGGAAGCCAATGCCACAGATGTGGGGTTCAAAATTGCTCAAATGGAGCGACTGAAGACCGTTCAAACTCTTATGAATTCGTAAAGGTCGTAAGGTGTAGAATTGCAAGTCATGTAGTCAGATCCACAAATACGGAATGATGTGCAATTTGCATCCATTCGCATTCAAAGTTCGATCTAATCACTCAATGCATCCTCAATGGTCTTAATCCTCAAAACTCTTTGATGGGAAGGAACCAATCATCGCATAAGAGACTATATAGGGCTTCTAATTCAAGACTGTACTAATCAAATGATGTGTTTGCAAATAAGTGTTTACATCGGCTATTTCATATTACGCCTTCGATATAGATTTCAGATGTGATACATTTAACGTAAACTAAACACAAGTAAATAGAACGTAAATAAAAGGCAGATGAAAGATAAATAGATACCTAAACGAAATAAGAAGAACTACCTTCATTGAAAATGACTTGTGAGATAGACTTGCCACCACGCGGTGGTCCCTGGGCGTTGCATAGAAGTCAATAAACAGGGTATTTACTCCAAACTACCATGACCCAACTGTATGTCACCTTCTATTCTCTACCATTGTTTCTTTTACAACGGTAAATCACTTTTCTGTTCCTCATCTCGACTTTTGTGACTTAAATACTCCTCCCTTCTGTGAGGTTCGAAGTCAACTAAATGGATAATGATAAGTAACATAAAGTCTGCATTTGAAATAAATAAATAACTAAATGTCGACACCTAGCACACCTAGTCCACTTCGACTCTTTTTGTCTCTCAATTCATACGTTGTTCACCTCAAGCCGTGGTAATTGATTTCAAATCTTTTCGTGTGTGAATAACTGTTTCGCTTCCCCCAAAGTACTCATAGCACTGATCGCTCGATAATGCTTGCAACATGTTTTAAATATTTCAGAAGAAATGCAGTAAGCAAAATTGCGAAGATATGAATATATATATATATATATATAAGCTCTTCTCACCGTAGTCGCAACATTAACAATGATCGTAACCATAATTGCCAGTGGAAATGGAGCACCATATTCCGGTCGCCATTCTCGATCTCTCATTTCATCCAATGAGGCCAAGCCCACCGATATGAGAATAAATGTTGAGCCTGCTTCTGTAAAAGTCGCTGCCACATTACTGACACCTTTCCCTGGTAGAGTCATCCCATAGGTTCCAGGAGCTTGATCGGCAAACGGCGATACAGACCATGATATCGATATTGCAAGCAAAGTGCCAAGGAAATCAGCTATGACATATAGAGGAACCAAGTAGAAAGGTAGACGCCGAGTTATTAGAGCGGCGAGTGTAAACGTAGGGCTTACTTGGGCCCCACTGACTGGAAAACTGTACCAAAGTGCTACGTAGTATGAAGCTCCAGCTATAACGCCTGCAACTATCGAGAGATTGGGTTCACTTGTGTCAAAAAGAAAGGAGGGGAAGTGGGAGACTCCGGCAGCCCAAACTTCAGCGATAAATATTTGGCACATTTTCCAGTATTCCGTATAGTGTGGGTATGCCTTCATGGTATTCGTCTTCACTGAATTATGAAATCAAATATCATCTGAATTGAAACACGACATAAAAGTAAATGTAATTCAATTCAGAGATAACTCAAGAACATATTGAATTATTTAGCACGAACTAGATTTTTAATGCTCGACTCTAGGCTGAGGCTCTATTTAAGAATGAAAATCGATAAAAGTTTGAAATTGTAAGAGACAAACTTGACCTTGTCTAATAAGACATAATGTCAAACTCGAATAAGACGCGACTGATTGATTATTCCTCTATGAAGTTGAATGGTATCTGGCGAAGTTGAGTTGGCAACTCTATGTGGTCTTGTGAGTTCATTACTGAAATATGTGCGGTTATTCATAACTACCATCTTAAGTAAATTGTCTTTTTGTTAGTAAAGTCGTCAGACTTCCGTAACTGCATGTTAGAATGGCAAGAAGCGAGAATTTATGAGACACCACGGTTCCCCTAATTTGCTTTTAGCCATTGTAAGACTAATTGTCGATGAGTTCAAAGCTCCTATTTCGAGTTAAATTAGACATTTCAATGAAGGTAGATGCAACTTAAAAGAGGCAGCACGACCCTCATTCAGTTTGCGTGGACAGAGACTCGTTCGACATCACGAATAAATAATCACATTTACCACTTTATGCTTTTTCAGTACTCTTTAAGAAAATATATACGCATTAAGATAAATAAAGAATTTGGCATTCGTTATGATATAGACGTTCTTAGGAATGCAAACAAAATTGTAACTAATAGCATATCTTTTCTAAGCAAATAATTATGGTTTTATATTTTTGAATAATTATTTGTGAAGTTAAGAAGCTAGAATAGTGAAAATCTTCACAACGCCTTATGTTTAAGGCCCTCAGCCGATTATGAGTTCATTGAAGTGACTAACATTTTTAATGTTGTACGGATTGGCCAATAGGAAATGAGATGACCTTAACGTGACCTTAGAGATACAGAGACATCAACTATCCACCTGGGGTAATGTTGCAAAGAATGTTGCCTAATTCGCATAGTAAAAAACATCATGACAAAAATGCAAATATGTGGTATATGAGTAATTTAACAAATCAATTTCTCACAGACTTTTGAGTGTGTTTCCATGTTTAAAACAATCATATTTCATTAGAATTACCCAATTTCATTGAGAAAATATAAAATAACCAAACATTTTCTGATAAAAAGGCCAACAAGAAAAGACTGAAGGGTGAACAAAATGGAACTTAAAGCATATTGCAAAAGTGGATAGAAGACATGACGAACAAAGCTATTAGGTTCAAAAAGAGATGCATGATGTGTATTTATGTAATGTGCCTGGAAGTGAAATAGATTTTTCTTTGCTAGTAGTGAATTTTCTTATTAAATATGACTTATTTCTTTGATGTTCAATGTCTCAGTTTTCAGTGTTAGAATCTCTTTGGCAGCAATGGAGGGACAACTTAAGTTAAGGCGATATGGGAAGAGATTTCAAACCGAATTTTTGATATGGTATAATAGACATTCATTAAACGAAGGACATGAAGTGTTTCATTATGATCCCGTGATCCTAATCTTCGATTTCGTTAACAGTTAAAATGGCCAATTCTAAACATGATTCCTTCAATTACAGAGAGCCTGCTGTGTCTGCCAAGAGAATTCAACAGTGCTGCATTCACGGAAACAAAAAAACAATTTAAAAGTGGAATTAATTAAAATGAAATACCCTTACCTGAAATGAATTTCAAAGATTGACTTTTGTAACCAAAGGAGATCACCAGAGTAACTCGAGATGAGTATTTTAGCAGATGACTAAGTAGGGATATGAATTAAGGGCTAGTATACAACCTGATTTATATTAATATAAGAAAACTTGTGTTTTAAAATTCTGAAAAATATGTACTTTAAAAGTCCGGTTTCAAATAATAGCGCCTTATTTATATTTATCCAGAAACACGGGTCTTAAATGCAACTGAGTGAATTTAAAAATGGCTCTTAGATGAATTAAAAATTTCAATGCCTTTCATTCGGCGTTTGAGCGAGCTGTACCAATCCCAACGCAACCACATCATCAAAACAGGATGAGTTAAGTAGGGATTCGTGAGCACCTTTGGGCTTGTTGTTGCACGCATAAGAACAAAGTAAGAGATCAATTGAAAATGATAAATTTATTTTATGTTGCGCGCATTTGTACCATTTGTTGTAAACTTCTTATTCTCGATATAAACACACTGCACTTAAGACAACGTTCTTATTCATTTTAGTCCGCGGAAGGCGTCCAGATTCAAGAGGAGTGACAGGATTCGTACCTCAGTGCAATGCGATTTGGTCGAATGTGTGTGTAACTCAGTGTACACTCAGTGAGTGAGCATTTTTTTAAGTTCATTCCACCGTAAATCAAAATCAATAGCAACGAGAAAGGAGATGGGGTGGACATTCTAATGTCTGATTTCAAAAAAATTGACAACGACAAAGATATTGCAGTTTAGGGTTTCTATAGATCAGAGAAATGGATGAGTGCAAGTGATTACTGATTGAAATTGTTCTATTTCTTTCTTAGATGATTTGATGGAAAGATGTTTTGTTACCCCAATTATAACTCGCAGGTTGCACTGAATCAAAGAATAGTATAGCCAGTTCTTAATGTAATTTGAATTACTAATTGCACTTCTTCATCACATTGACTAGGTTTCACTCTTTTGTCTTCTGTATGTCATGTCATTGCATAAACATAAAAATATTTTCTTATCATCGAGAGTCAGCTAACCGTATTCATAAACCTTATATTTCACAGTGGGGTGTACGATAGACTTACCTCCACGTGGTGCATCCTGGGTAACGTATGCTAATACGGCAAAAAGGTTCATTAACCGGAAGTTGACTTCTGACTCAAACTACCATGACCTCACTGTATTTCATATTCGATCACTTCCATAGTACTCATCTTACCTTTTCTCTGCCTTTGTGTCTGTCTGTCTCTTTAACACCTGGGAATCATTATTCTGTCTCCCTCTCTCGACTTTTTGCTACATTGATGTTCCTTCTCCTCTCTCCGAAGCCCGAGGTCAGCTAAAGGGCTTGTGATAACGATCAAAACTTCTGCCATTTGAAATAATATATCTGTTGATAGGTCTAATGGAGTAAATTGGGGGAACTCAAGTGAAAATCATTTGCATCATCCTTCAAGTGGATAGATAGAAACGTGATAGCTATGGAAATGCACTTTCCAGATTGGGATGGTGTGATTCAGAAAATGTAGTCTCATTCTAACAAATGCTTAATTCTTGTAGTCGCCTAACAATAGCACACATAAAGCGGTGTAAATAGATATCCACCAGGAGCTGTAATCAAAACGATTGCCAATTTGCTAACACTGCGTTCTATCTCGACTCGGAACTTGATGGTAGGTTCGACAAACATTCACCTACAGTAATTATTGCCTTTCATTTCCTGTAATCTTAACACGTACAAACCTCCTTTGAGAATTTATATCATGGTGTTGATTTGTATTCAAGGAGACTTTATTTTTATAATGGAAAATTTTATAATAAACATTAATTTTATTCATTTACTGTCGTTTAAATTGCCGATAATTTGTGCATTACAGCAAGATAATATTCTTAAATGAAATTGGGTAAATAAATTCATGCACTGTCATCATGACGATAAGACAACTTCACACATCCTGCTCAATGCTTTCGTAAGAAACTTTTCGATCGAAGGAGCTTGAACAAAGGTAGTTCTGCGTTCGTCGCAGCGAAGCCTTAGGACAAATAACCAGTTCGTAGAAGAAGCAGGCGACGACAGATCCAAGAATTGGGCCGGCAAAATAAATCTAAAATAGATGGTTAAATGATATTAAAATAATGAATATCAATATCCAAACCGTATATTAAGTCATGGATGTAACTCAGAGGATGGCAAGGATGCACTAAATTTAAATTGTTAAGTTTTCACAAAATCCTCTTCTTATGGGACGCTATCTGCCAATAAGCTGAACACGAATCAACATAGATTTGTTTGGTGCTATGGTTTATGGTGCGTTACTCCGTCATCAGTATTTAACTTGCAGATATAAATATAAATATATAAATATATAAATATAAATATATATATATATATATATATAATTCAAAGTTTCACCACCTTTGTGAAAATTAATAACTATTTTAGAACCATTAATCGCCTTCGACACCGTCTCTGCATGTCACTTTTTTCTCAAGTGAGACATTGTTTGTTTTATTGTTTTCGTCACCCAACTTCCTCTTAATACGCATCATCGTTTAATGTCACTTTTAGTTAACTGTGGTTAGGAAGGAATTAGCTTACCCAAAGGCGATCGTAGTTATTTTGAATGATTGCCGCTGCAAGACTTCTTGTTGGATTCATGCTGGCTCCTGAAAT
>UZAE01012577.1:1538-36834 GCA_900617975.1 Rodentolepis nana | reverse complement strand
ATACGTTGCCCAGGGTGCACCACGTGGAGGTAAGTCTATCTCACACCCCAGGCTTGAGTAAAAGAACGGGTCTGTACTCCGAAATGCCAGGGTTTAAAGAAGTTAACACCTTTTGTAACATTTGTTCACAAAAGATGGGAACAGTTTCATTGCGCTCTAGTCTTGACAAGATGGTGTGGAGCTTCCAGAAATTGCTCCTCGTGTTTCCCACCTCGATGCCTTTCTCTAACAAATGTTAAGGCAATTTTCATTATATTTTCAAGGTTACTTTCAGATTTTTTTGTAGTAAAAATATACCTGCTTTGCATGGGCTTATTTGTTATAAACTTATTTTATTACAGAAGACATAGGACATTTTGCTGTAAAAATTTCTTTGCTATTTCTCCTGTCACATTTGCTTTTACTTCATCCTTTTCCTTATCCCCCTCCCTCCCCCCCTTGAGTAAGTAAAAGAATATGGACGACCTACACTTCAAGACCACTCAGGTTTTTTTTTCATCATGAAAACAAAAACACGTGCAAAACGTTGCTCTGACTATTCAGGAGATATTTAGCTTACCCGAAAGTGGAAAAGGACTTATTCACATTAGGACACTTTCCAAATGCTGCTTTCAAGTTTCGGCGACATTTACAATAGAGGCGAAAAATTCAATTTTGTGGACAATAAAGATAGTATGCTAGTGATATGAATTTCACTTGAAGCAAATGCTTCTATGAAAGGCGCTCAACTTTGAAAATAGATGATGCTGTGTCGCGCTAGGAATTTTTATTACCAACTCAAAGACCTTGGGGAAAAATGAGCACAGCAGTCAACTCTTTAATCATTTAAGCGTAGAACTGATGAATTTCAATTCATAGCTCAATCAATCAATAAGGGGGGTTTCCTTTTCATTCTGTGAAAAATAAATCCAGACAATTGGAGATCTCTTCAGCAATCTCTTTGAAAGTGCCGCATTGCTGACTACTAAAAGCCAAATATACTGCAATAAGCGGCCAAACAATTCATACTGATATTTACTAAAGCAGTGCCTTTAAACCACTTATAAGCTAATCTTCATTTTCGTTTGCAGCGGGGAGTTTTAACCATTGAAATTTCGAATTTTCCATTTTTGCCAACATTATATTACTCAAATACTTATAAACTTATAAGTAGATTGCAAATTATTAATCTATCACATCGAAATGGGAATTTTTTAACAACAAAGTAAAAACATGTGAATGAAACATTTAGCGAATAGTGCCATTTTTATTCCTAAGATAGCATTTGAATTTTCAAGCAAGGAAAATAAAGATAGATCACAGAGAAAGGAAGAGGGAGAGAGAGAGTGAGATAAGGAGATATTAGGTGAAAATTTAACAACATCAATACAAATTGGAATGACATATAAGAAGCGCGATATCAGATTTAATACAATCACAACATCAGGAATTGCCTGAAGAGATGCACCAGCATATATCACAGAATGAATAATAAAATGTATGAAAAATCATGGTTTTATCTGGAGAGAATCTAGGGAGTTTATAGCGAGAGCCAACTATGAAGCCTTATCAGAGGTAGAACCGTCAAAAGCATCCAATTGCTCGGTATTTTATTGCCACCATTTCCATGGAGGAACTGACTTTTAGGTTCCTGCAAAAGTTTTCCTGAAGTCCCTAGTAAATCTGAAGTTCGGAATACTACGGCATAGGGATTCGATTGTCCGACTGAATTCTGTCCAACTAGATCGACTTCATAGGAGGTACCAGGCTGAAGGCTCTTAATACGATACATTCCCTCCATTCCATTGGGTGTCAATCGAACAGCGTCCTGAGAACTGACATCAAAGACTGTCCAGGTACCGAGGGGCGTTACTTTGTTTTGAACTAAAATATAAATTAAGAATTCACTAAATAGAAACCACTATTTTCCAATAAACTTCGAAAGAATTATGAATTGACAGTCCTTTTCCGAGACTTGTAAGCTAGCAAACAATGCTCAACATTTAAGTCAATGAAGTAAGTGGTGATGTGATCGATGTTCATCAAAGGACATTTAATGAAGATAGTTTATTCTGACCAACAGGGGGAGAAATGGAGCGTAAATTACTCATCAGATGAAGCATAAAGATAAATTAAATGTTTTCAGCAAAATAACGGTTTTAAATAAATCGGTTTTTTCTCTTTTACAAATCGAATAAATCTGAATCAACGGTAATCAACAAGTACCTATGGGAGTCAGTTTGGCTGAGCTGTACTGTATATAACGACTATGCTAGCAGGTGCAAATGCTGTTACTGGTGCAAAACATCCAATTCTTGTTAATGAAGTTTCTAAATATCAAATATGCTCCATTGCTATCGACCGAATTAAAGAAATATTACAACTCCTCCACTTTTGGGGTGAAATATAAGTGGAGTTTAGGCAAGCAGATTGAAAATAAAATTTATTCTCAGCCATACACTTAGCCATATGTATAGATGAATATAAAATAATTTTGATTTGATATTTAAGGAAAATTTAATTATGTTGTGATTTTAAACCTTGTTATTACTGTTTAAATGACGTGCAGTCGCTTAGGTGAGAATTATTGTATTTTAGTAGCAAGGTCACGACAAATAAGAAGGAAAAGAACTTTCTGCGCAAACTTCAACCTCCCCTAATTTATTAAAATGAATAAATAAATAAAAATTTATTCCAATTAGATAAAATGAATTGATTGTCTATCTGGCTAAAAGCTATTATAAAGAGCAACGAAACACGGGCTTATTGAACCGAATTTCATTAGGGTCTAATTCAAGGCTCACTTACTACGTGAGTGTGAGTTTAAAAGGTTTATTTAAATGTAAGGAAGTGGAAACACTTTGGAATATGAAATCCACAGAAGTATTTTTATATCCCGTGAACTGGTGCATGCCCCCATCCCATGTTTAGTGAAACACTCTTCTGTCCCCCCTCTCTCTCCCTCTCGATGTTTTTCACTTTGATGTTCCTTCCCCTCTGCGAAGCCTATGATAACTATCAAAACGCCTGTCATTTCTGCTTCTTTGATGAACCTTCCCTCTGTAAAGCCCGAACTATGCTACTTTGATGAACCTTCCCTCTGTGAAGCCCGTAGCTCTTTTTGTCACCTTGATGTTTCTCCTCCTCTCTATGAAGACCGAAGTCAGAAAGGGCTAATGATAACCATCAAAACGCCTGCCATTTGATGTAAATAAATGTTTAAATTACAGGGTGTGATCCCCAGCCTCGTGGTTGAGTTCATGTCCGCGATGTTCAACGATCTCTAATCAGCTGATAAGCAAGTCTCTTATTAGCATAGTTGGGGGTTTGGCTTCATAGAGCTCATTAGAGTTCAGTGGAGAAAAATTTATTTTTCATCTTTAGCATGCACACGATATTCACTTTTTCTATAGTTATTATAGAGATTTGCAGTAGAAACAAAACTGTATAATTAGTTAGGAGTAAAAGAGGAGATAATTTAATCTTTATAAATAAATTTTATCTAGAAGAATTATGCAAAAGCATTGGCTGGTTATAAGTATGAACCATGGATTTCGTGAAATTTTAGTTTACAGGCTATATTTGTGAATGATTACAATTAAAACTTTGTAGGAGCCTACCGCTTGCCCAGTTCGTATTAACCGGTCGAATTTTGATTTTGTACATGATGACAGGTGATCCACCATCGGATTCTAGAATCCATCGAGCCAGATAATCCGAGGAGGTTACGTCTGTGTCTGTAGCGATGAGCCTCAGTTTTGGAACACCGATTTTTCTTGTTGTTACCTATCACCAAAGAAACGAATTATTCGTGTAGATCAAAACGATTTGCAGCTAGAATAGTCAGAAATTCGCAGAAATTCACCGAATTAACGCGATAATTTTAAAATTAAGTGGGATAACAGAACGCGAGATTTTCACCTTAAAGACTTTCAGGATACTCATTCCCCATGATTGGTGGAAACTTAGAATTCACTTCCATTTTGCTAATATTTTTTGCCAGCAAAAATGTGACAGTTTTAATTATGAACTAAATTTCTTCCGATTGCTCCATTATTCTATTAGTTTTTTTAATTATATGTACTATTCCCTTCCGCCGATGCTTTTAAACTAATTATGTTATCTAGTAACTTAGAGAAAAGCAAATATAATTATCAATGTCACAGTTAATTATATATCATCAATTTTACGTGATTTATAGTAATTGAACTGCAAAAATATGATACATAAGACGACTAAGAGAGTAAGTCGAACTAAATTATAAGTACGGCTTTAATTAATTTACATTTATGAAGAAAGCTTAGCTCTCACTAAAAAAAAAACTATCTTAAAATATTAGTAAACGTTATTTTTAAGAATGTTGCATTTAATTATCGCGTGTTTTTTATTAAGGTCACCCAATCGAAATAACAAGTGTAGAATTGACAACTTCGTTGAAACAGAAACTAGGACGAATGCACTGCGTTAAATGCTACATTTATATGCGAGAAAAGCGCAGAGGGAAGGCTTATCATGAGAAGCGACGAGCTTGCTCTCCAATTCGTGTAGACCTGTTTTAAAAAAGAACGTTTTCAGCTTCAAATGATTGAGAATGCGTGGAGTGATCAGATGTCATTTAGAGAACGATTGGCCCAACATATATATCTTCATTACACCATCATGGCCGTACTAAGGATTATAAACTTATCTATAGAGCTTACAGCGTTGATTAACTTTTTTTCCATTTTTTATCATTAATTAATCATATTTATTTAAATCGAGAAAAACATGAAGCTAAAACTCATCCTTAACTTCGCAGTTATATTTCAACTGTCAACTCAAATTAATAATAAGCACTGAGTAGGATAAAATTCTTAAAATAAATTGCATCTAATAGTACGCCAAATGAGTTTTGTGCAAACATTTAGTGTATCACTTTTAGATGGGGATTTATTAAGTCATCTTATCTTAATCAAGTTATTAAGTATTACTCACTTTGGCTATCAAACCTCATTACTTAATTTGTATGTCGAAGAATGCCTCACTAATAAAACGATTGTCATCGTATGAATACTTTAAGAACGTTCTCTTACAAATTGAGAAAAAAACTTAGTTAGACCAAGCTGCACGAAATTCATGATTTACCCTTCTACTTTTTAATAGTCGGCGTCCGTGATTGACTTACCTCCACGTGGTGCACCTTGGACAACGTATACCCATACGGCAACAATGTCCATAAACAGACAATTGACTTCAGTCTACCATGACAAGACTGCATATCATTTTCCAGCACTTTCACGGATCTCATCTCACCTTTTCTCCACCTTTGTATTCGTCTCTTTAGCATCTGTGAATCGCTTTTCTATTCCCACTCTCCACTTTTTATGACCGATGTTCCTCCCCTCTGTGAAATCCATACTCAACTAAAGGGTTAACCATAACCACCCTAAAGCCTACAATTTGATATGAATTAACTTTTCACAGCATTTTATTTAATGCCCCAAAGTGACAGAAATGACTGAAAGAAGGGTTTATGGCTATGATTCATACAGCAGGACTAGCTGATCTCTCCAATTATTATGCCGTCACTTAAGTGGAAACATTCGAGGAAGAAGACAAAATGCCTACGATATTTTTTGAGAGATCAATACATTAAATTTGTCAAAAATAATGATTACTTGGTCAGAGATCAAAAAAGTTTTCCTTGACGTTTCTTTGTAAGAATATATAAACTAAATTGAATGGTCATTATTGAAGGTCACTGATGGATGAAGGTTAACTAACACTCAAATGGGAAAATTGCGTCGGTGTCTATTCAATAAACCGATTTAGGCTTCCTGTCCAAGTTTCAAAATCAATAGAACGCATTTAATTTTCCCAATATTCGACTAGTTAACTGTCGAAAACTTTTACCAATTATAATATTTACCTCAAGGGGTGTGCAATAGACTTTCCTCCACGTGGTGCACCCTGGGCAACGTATACTCATACGGCAAAATGTCCATTAACTGGCAGTTGACTTCTGACTTCAAACCACCATGACCCCACTGTATGTCATATTCGACCACTTCCACAATACTCACCTCACCTTTTCTCTACCTTTATGTCTGTCTGTCTCTTTTACATCTGTGGATCTCTCTTCTGTTCCTTCTCTCGACCTTTTTTTCACTTTAATGTTTCTCCTCCACCACTCTGTGAAGCCCGAAGTCAGCTAAAGGGCTAACGATAACTTTCAAACCGCCTGTCATTTGAAATTAATAAATGAATAAATATTTACCTCAATGTAGGTGTTTGGCCCTCTTCCCGCAGAGGTGACTGCCGAGAGCGCAAATCTGTAGAAATGATTTGGCATGAGGTCGGGTAGGTGAATGAATCGCCTACCAGCCAAGTAGGCAAAAGGACCATGGAAACGATCAGTAGGCCCGGGTTGAATGCGCAACTCGTAGTGAGTGAGGGGCAATCCTCCAGTCTCCTCTGGTGGTGACACACACAGCACAACAACCGTCGGCTCCACCTGAAATAGACATTAAGTTTTGATTCAATTCCCAGGGTATCTCTCTAGCCTATTTGATAACTCCCCACCTGAAACGTTTTACCACCTCACGTTTTAATTCAACCAGCCAAATCATTATTTACAGCATTGCAAATGCTGCAGCCAGGAATTCAGTTGACAAATTATCTTGCCTCGTGTACACAAGCCAACCACTCGAGCAGATTACGATTTCCAACGTTACGCCAATTTCCATTAACCTCTCTTTCGACTTTCAATTCCAACAGCACCCTTTGGTGTCATATTTTTGAAAACTTTAACCTTTTAAACGTTTGAATAGTTTGATTTTTGCTTTCAAAAGTGTCAATGCTATTCATCTGTCGAAAAAATCAAGAGGCATAGAGAAAACTAATTTAAGAGATATAGAAGTAATATAATGAAATTTCTTTGGCCTATGTACGTGATTTCAGAAGGCATATAAATCTGTCTTTATGGACTAACAATCTGAAAATTGATAGATTGCTGTTCTGATAAATGCTTAGCTCAAATCAAATCTAATGACCATGACAATAGAAAATGTCACCAATGTTTTTTGGCAATATCAATAAAATCAGACTAAGAATCATTAATAGAATAATAGCAGGAAGAGAATATTAAAAAAATTAGCTTCATCGTCTAAAAATTCTTTACGCTCCCACTGGCTAGATTACCGGGCACTCCAGAAATTAAAAATAACATTAATTGGAGAAAAAGATGAGCTACAATAAGTGTTTTACCTTTTCTTCCCTAAGCCAATTAGTTCGGTTAAATCGTCGAACTCAATTTATATCATATTTATTTGATAGTAATTTAATTTTTTTCCTTTACTACATGAAGCTATTTAAAATATATTTTAGCCACAAAACCATATTTTTAAAACAGGCAACAAAAAATTCTTTCGAATTTATTTGATGATTTTTAGAATTATTTACCAGTCTTTTCTTGAATAATAAACAATGTGAAAGTTTAATGTCATTTATTGAGAATCCTTTGGTGAGGAAAATTAATAAAACAATAGGTTTCGCCTATTTCACATGCCTAAATTTCAAAAGTCAGCAAATCCATTGGAATTTTAACGAAGTTAGTTCTAGTTTTTTCCAAAAGGCGGCATTTTGAACGCAAAAAAGTGTTAGCAAATTTAATTTTTCAATTTATTACCAATGTCTGAGTTTCTTACAGTATGTACATTCTGAATGAAGACGACACCCACGTACGCCAAATTGTTTAAAATATAAGATATCACAATACTACATGTGCTATTACCGTCAATAAATAAATAACAAATAATTTAAATCGGCAAACCATCATCCTTTAGAAGGTTGTCCTCAATTTAAACGTGGTATGACTTCTGAAGGCATTGAAAATATATTCTCGATTGAAAACCCAAGAGACAAAATCTGATACTGAAAATGAAGAGCTTTGATGCATTTTTCAGCAGAGTGGGTTTATTTGGTGAAGCATATATTACCGGAAAGAAAAAAAATCCAATGAAATTTAAATATTCCTAAGTCATACTCAGATTTAAAATTTTATTTGTTCCCACACATTATAAACCTCCTATAACAAATTTTATCGATTTTTTCCCTCAATTAAAAATGAATGAAATATTAATCTTTACTTCATTATAACACCTTCAACCAAACGCTGCCTTGATTTATGATTAAGGTTCTTAAATTGAAATTACCAATTTCCAATTATTTTTGAACAGAAATAAGAAGAGTTGAAGGAATTTCTCCTTTTTAAAAACAAGTGGAAGTTTCTTCTCAGCCACACGCGTTTCTGCGCTGTTTTCTGTACTTCAGTAATTATTTATCGTTGAACCTGTAGCGAAGTAAATGGTATTTACTCGAGAAAAATAACTCTATTCAAGATGTGTAATATTTTTTTTTATTAAGAATGAAAATTCTCTAATGTAGAGCAATATTTTGAAATTAATTATTGTAATAAATAAAATAAAGGAACAGGACAGAACTGAAAAGAGGGCAGAGAGGTGGCCCGTGGAAACAGATATAAAGGTAAGAACTGAGGATATTTTCATCGAAATGTGACTTGGAGTTTGCCCTCTGGAATTTATTGACTAATTTTGTTGAGAAAGATCATGCGAACAATATTCAAGCCCTACTGATCAGGTAGTATTATTATCCCTGTCATTCCGATTTATTTGTTTTTTTCTAAAAAACTACTTTTTAAATGAAAATTTCAAAGCACCAGAGTATTCTAATGTTAAATGCAATATACTTTAGTAAATTTTGGCATTTTGAAAACAAATATTTTCAAACTCAAGTAAAACAGGCAATTTTCATTGCCATCCAAGTAGCGGTCGACTGTTTGTGCGACCATGAAAAATGGCGTTTTTTGCGATTTTGAATGTCCCACGCATTTCATTTCAGTCTTTGGGTAAAAATCTTAGCGGGGATAGTTTGCACTTAAGCAATTTTGTTGTGAAAATTTTCACAAAATAATGAGAGCAAAATTAAACAAATACTCAATGGAATATTTCCATGACACTCTTCTTGCATATCACAAAAGTGAAGTAAAAGATATAACCAACGTGACTATTCAATGCACTATACATCTACACACGTAAACTGCATGATTTTTTCCTATATGCCATAATGATAATTATAGAGAATGAAAAAATCCATTATCGACTCTTGATTTATTAACACACTGTCCACCTGTGCTGATATGACCCGAGAAAAGGAATTAAATGGCTTTTCAACTTTTCGTCACAAGGGAACGCTTGAACGCCCAGAAAGTGTATGTTCATAGAGAGGGTGTGTATTTAATTTCAGGGTGCGTATTTAATGCAAGACAATGAAAGTCAGAGAATTTAAAGAATCCAACTTCCCTAGAATTCAAAGAACTTTAAAAAAGGTGTTTTTCTAACTAAAGTTTCATTTCATCTTTCCTTCTATTTAAATATATTTTTTTCTTATGGGAAAATCCAGGTAACTTAGTTTCATGTAATGTCAATTGATGTTATTCGTGCTCATTTGACTTTTGTGATGCCCATTCAATGGATCAAAAAAAAACCAAAAGGTCACTTTGTTCTACATTGGTCTACAACAATTAATTTCAAAAGGCTCAAACCAGAGACTCTAACGAATACCAATTAAATTTGAGTAATAAATACTTTCAAACTGTGCAAATAATTATAAAAAAAGAAATTGAAATCAGCTACACTTCAACTTTCTTCCAATTGTTTAAATAACAGACTCTGAGAGATGCTTTAATGCTTGAAATGGTAAATAGTGAGAATGCGTAATTTTACTGGTCTTGCAAAGACCAGGTATGAAATCATACCCCCCCCCCTCCCCTCCTCACACCCACTTTTTCACTACTTATGTGTTAAGAATGTGGAGGTATTGATAGAGCACATGGGCTTTTAACTCCAAATACTACAAATATAGTTGGGATAGGCATTCCAATTTTTGCATCTGTATTTTCACGTTTTTGTTCCAGCTTTGACGTGCACTGTTTGCTTTGGAAGGTTAAATTCATGGAGACATTGCCTCTACTCTTTACCTTGAACAGCTTTGAATAGGGCACAAATGTATACATGTGCATGCGAAAAGAATAGGAAGCACCGTTGCGTGATTAAGTTCTTCTCTACACGTCATGATGGTTTTCAGTTTACTGTACTCAACCTTTTAAGTATCGCAGATTTTCCTTCTCTTTAGACTTGAGAAAGTAAGTATAGCCGGCTTTATTTTATTCACTTACATTGCCTACCAACTTAATTACAAATCAATTTGTACCAATTTCAAGACAGCAAATCTCATTTCGTCTAATTTATTACCAAACAAATATTTCATTTTCTTAGATCTTAAAGCTCTTTCTCTATTTCCTTTCCGATTTCTTATTTTTCACATCTTGAAAAGTACTTCAGCAACTAAAAACTTTTATTTTCCGATATTTTTTGATGCCTTATTATGAAAGGCTTGTACACTTCTATTGGTATTACTATTAATCTTCTATATTTCAGAATTGGCATTCATAATGCTTAGAGGAACAATGGCTCAGAAGTTGCTTTTTTCTCTGGCCTTACTGTTTGAGACACGGCCTTTTCTTAAAGGATTTTCAATTATAACACTGACAAATAATAAGCATTAGGGTGTATGTTCTTTTTTCAAATTGTCATATGAAAGATGACTGCTAATTTAGATTCCAATTCGTATGCTAGTCATATTATTATTACTGTATTGAATGAATTTTGCATACCAGTTTGTAAATGCCATGTTTTGCAAGTTGAAAATTGCAAAATGCATATATTACGCATTCGATTTTCTTTAAATTTAGGGCTTTTTGAAAAAAAAAACACAGCATGATATTTATCGCTAACATTCTTTAACTAATTGACAGAAAGTCTGTGTGAACTGCTCAATGGAATATATGTCTACATTTAATTTAGGATAGTGAAATTAAAAGGATAAATAATAAGTAAAGAAATTTGCTTTTCAAATATTTAAATTCACCGTATATAAATTTCAAACTTTCTACCAGAAATAAATGCAATTAAACATTAAGTAATTTTTGATAACTCTCGTTTACATTTTTTCCACTAATCTGTGCAAGATCTCAGTGAGCTGACATTTGTTTTCTTAATTGCCTTTTTTGAATTATTTGGAAAAAAGAGGTTTGCACTCTAATATCATTTTCCACATAAATCCCTTGGGACAACCCATGCTATATCTGCAACGATAATTTAATTTTAATAAATCTGGTTGGAGAATTTCTGAGTTCAAACCAGTATGTCAGCGGTCAATAAGATTTTTAAAACAATTCGCGCTTCCTCAGAGAAGTGTAAATTGTGTACTTGATTTTAATTTTGTACTATTGGTGTAATCATATATATATATATATATATATATATATATATATTGATTTATAGGATAAGTCACAGGGTTTGCTTCAAAATAGAGAATACAGAGAGAGTGACTCACTGTACAAGCGGTGACGTTTGGTCGAAGCGGATGAGTAGCAAGTTTGAGTCGAACATAGCCAGTGGCTGAGCCAAGTCGGTTTTCGGCAGTGCAGGAATAACTCCCGAAAATACCAAAACTCCAGTAGGCTGCCGGTAATATCAACTCACTCACCGATTCCTCACCCAATTGATATACTCGCACCGTATACCTAAATAAAAAGAATACCCAGTAGCTAACTCATTTATTTCATCAAGATTAGGTCATCTGGATCTATTAATAAACATCAAATCACAATTAAGCAATTGACACACCAGAAAGATAGTAAACCGTTATCATGGAGCAAATATTGCAAATGGTTATTCATGAAGCTACTGCTCAGTTGGATGTAGATACTGGAAATGATTAAAAGCCCTAGACTCTATATGCTAATTTTCGAAGTCCATGACTGTACAGCTAGATAATAGAATAGACAGAAAATCTTGTCCAGTTATTGAATGTGCTTTTAAGGATAGAAATTTTATTAAAGTTAGCTCAGTGATACATCAATTCTGCAAAAGATGAGTGTTAGAGAAGGTTTTCATTAAATGGGATTGGAAGGAAGGTATAACATATTTGAAACGTAAATAAAACTCTTTGTTTTTTTCAAAAAAGGATATTTTTGTGAATTTCTCATGAATGATCATACTATATTATAGTTTATTTTGCCAAACAGATTTGGCACCAAGTATATAAAGTGCAGGTGAAGCAAACTAACTTAATTTAATAACATTTTCAAATTTGCCGAATTTATAAATATATTTAGTTGATAATCGGCAATTAGGAACCCCAAATGTGGGAAGAATATATTAACTTGTAATTTTTTGTTACACATTAACGTAACGAATATCTGCAAGTGAACCCTCAAAGCAAAGTTGTTTGTTTGCTCTAAGTTCGTGGAACACATTTAAATTCCAATATAGTTGCAGAGCACTGGAACACTGTTGGCAAGTCAGTCAGATTATTGAATATTAATATTCATTATTTGAAACATAAATGGATAAATAGATATAAATGGAATTAAGTATAGAGTGAATGCATGATATTTTTTAATAAGATAAATTAAATCTATAAAGAGATTAAAGGTAACTGCTGTTTACTAGATCAGAATAAAACGATAATGAGCTACAAATGGAGTAATAAAGTTTGTTTTCAACTTTATTAAAGACATTCGTTTTTGGGCATTTGGCTACGCCCTAATTTTTGTCTGTCATTGTCATCATTTACAAGGCGTTTATAATAAAATGTTGAATGATTTGTCACTTAAAGATTTGATAAATCATCCTTCCACTTTAATTAAACGCTATTTGGTTTAATGAATAATTAATTGCTTACACTAATTCATAAGACAGATTATTACATAGTGACTTATAACATTTTTAATTTATTTTATAATAAATTTTGCTGACTTTCATTTTCCGTTCAAATTAATGTTCAGAAGTTTCGGAATGTTTGCTCATTGCAATTTTTATAGATTTCTTTTATTTAATTATCTTTTAAGGAATCTAGGAGTTGAATCTTAGCATTTAAAGCTTAAAAAAATCAAACATATTTCATTATAATTAAAATAGGGAAATAAACCAATTTAAA
This sequence comes from Rodentolepis nana, assembly GCA_900617975.1. NCBI lineage: Eukaryota > Metazoa > Platyhelminthes > Cestoda > Cyclophyllidea > Hymenolepididae > Rodentolepis > Rodentolepis nana. Next base: position 23,793 of record UZAE01012577.1, on the reverse strand, counting down.
CGCTTTAAATCTTTACCTCACAATTATATTTTCATGCGATGAGTGACATATTTTTCAGTCAAGCAAAGTTCCAAGATTTCATCATTGTAAAGAACATTAGCTGGTCGATTTCACTCTTAAAAATCTTTAATTTGCTCATACAGATTAGAATAGTTGCCTAAAATGAATGACCAGGAAATGGTTCCCAAATTGTTGTCCATTTTAGGTTAGCGGGCGTCAATTATACTAATTTAAACTCATTTTAGACAATAATTATTGCAAAAAGTAGCATATTTTTAAGCTTTTCACAACCATAATTTTTATGATATTTCATAAAATTCATTTTAAATGGTAACAGCTCTCAACGCTATTGTTGAAAAGTGCATTAGCGTAGTTGCCAAAGTAGAAGAAATTGCATCAAAATGTTGAACTCAATTAATCGATTTTTTTAAAATCTCTTATAGATAAATTTTTAGTCATTTTGATTGTTGAATGGTAACTGAAGTGTAATCACCAAGTATGTTGAATGCAAAGTAGTCGACTAGTTTAAACAATATTTAGCTAAGACGAATGAGAGTATTTAGGAAAATCTGTAGAAAGAAGCTCGCAATTACCCAAACTCCTACTTATTAGAATTTATTAGATTAAAAGACATATGACTTTCAAGTAATATAAAGTAATTGCTTTCTTAACTTGTTATGGTTAGGAAAACGATGAAATTTAGTAATTTAAGGATTCAATAATGTCGCAATAATTTGTGAAATCCTCTGAAGTGGCCAGAAACTGTGCATCTGTGCACGCTTAGCAGTACTCAACCAAAATGCCGTAAAAGGAAAACTACGAAACGCAAAAAATTAAGGTTGAACGTGAGAGAGTTTGAGTGAGCAGACGCCGTTGAGCGCTAAATTAATGTGCGCGTCATTTTTTTTCCCAGGGAAACAACCCTTCACTTTCTACAACACGCACGCTCATATTTCACATTCGCTTTAATTAAAATAAACTAGGTTAAATCACCGTTTCTCCTACTCCTCCTCATAACTACTCCAAATGCACTGCCAAAATTTCTTTCCCTATCACGTGGTTGCAATTAGAAAACACCCACTAATCATTATCAGAATGTCCCATCAACTCATTTTTGGCATAATTTTTACTTGTAAACTTTCCTTTCCAATTTTATTCGCTATAAAATGTGATAACAATACAGAAATTTATTTGAAATTGATATTTTGAGAGTATTCGAATGAATCAAACTTATGGAATAGCATATGCTCGATCTATTTGAACTAGATGCAGTTTATTTTTAAAGAATTAAAACGCAAAGCTTATGAGCGAATAATTACAACGATTAATGTATTATATTAGCAAAGTTAATGCTGAGTTAAATGAGTGAATAAATATTATGTTGTTGACGTCTTTTCGAGTAAAAACAAACAACTTGTTAAAGCGGTAAAGCCAAAACAAAGGTGTGCTCTGAATGATCGAGCGTAAATTCAGTGCAAAGTTAGATTTACCAGACTGTGAAGGAGAGCATTATACTCGATGAATCAATGGTTTAAATGTTTTATTATGAATAAATTAATGAAAGATATTTCATTGATTTTTTAACACTATGACTTCAGTGTCAATATCAAACGGATTTCTTCTACCCCCCACCCACCTCCAAATCTTATTGGTCAATTTAATTCCTCATGGTATTGAGATGCTTTCCAATCAATTAAAATCAATGAAATTATTTTAACTTATATATAGGTAATAAGTATCAGAAATGCTGACACTAATGAGATGCTGGCCTGGACAAAATTTGGTCGATGTATTAGCGTTTAAAGTTAAGATAAAACAGTTTTTCGAAAGGAATTTCGGACAAGAAATTCGATGCAGGCAAGATGGCAATCGGAGGAAATTTTTTATCAAAAATTAGAACATATTTTTCATTTATATCATTAGTAATTATCCAGAAATCAACAAAAATTAATCTTTCATGATGAAAATAAACTGTTTGAACAAAAATAATTTTGCTTGAATTGATCATTACGAATAATTGAAATTGGTTTTAAGCATTCTATTTTTCTAGTTAAGCATGCATTGCTGAAATTGCCTATTTAAAATTCAGTTTGAGAGAGGAAGCCAATCAAATCATTATCGGGAATTTATTGATTCTTCCAAAAGTGTAGTGATAAATAAACAAACATCCCCCCCTAGTACCAAGGCCGTACGGTATTTGAGAAGAACATCAAGACCAAGTTCTAAGAAATAATTGATCAATTGAAGCTTTGTGGTGAAGTTGATGATCTATCACGAAATCAAAATCGAACTTTTGATGACTTTCGTTGGGATGTATGTCAGGGGTCTCAGAAAATGCTAATTTAACCCAATCGTAGATGCAATTAGAGCTTAAAATCTAATGACTACTCACGTATTTGAAAGTTCTCCCACGACTTGATGTTATACAATAGTTGTTATGTCACTGGGAAAAATAACTTGTCCACAAAGTCTTTATTGTTAAAGTTAAATTATTTTTTGCTTTCGACCATGTTACTAACAATAAAATGTGCTGCGTAAAATATTACTATCTGTGTCAGTCCAAACGGTTGGAATTGGTGCAGTAAAAGTGAAAACGGTTGTGAGGAAATACTTGAATTTTGAAAATACACCTGACATATTTAAATATGTCAAGGGTACTCTGAAGTCGCTGTTAAATGAAGATTCATTACGATTATTTGAACGAATGACTCACTCTTCGGCTTCCATAACCTCATCAGTCGTCACAGGTTCAATAGGATTCCGGATAGCCGGTCCAGTCCACGTCCAATGTGGCGAGGGTTGACCCAGGGCTCGACACTCAAGACGTGATGGCTTGTGCGCTAGTCCATATCGAACTTCCCATTTACCCTCCCTATCACCATTTGGTTTTCTCTGAGATGACGATGAATGTGCTGACTCTTCTGGAGGAGGACCAGCTTTCGGAGGCGCGAACCACACCGAGAGGCGTCCCAATGCGTCTTCAGGTGAGGGCGCATAGGCAATCCAATTTTCACCACTTCTAGCCATGCAGACATAATAGTTATTATCTTCTGGTCGAAGATCTGAAATGAGAAAGAAAAACTCCTCAGTACTGAAATTTAATAGCCTTGGGTGAATAAATTTCATCAATGATTTTGCCGTACGAATTATAACAGAAGAAAGAGTTCGACAACACAGATCGTGTTCATGAGTAATAGGGGGAAGGGTGTTTGAACTCAGCAGCTTGTAATTTCATTTAATGACCAATTTGGCAGATAGATTTCTTATCTTAACTAGAAGGCAGCCATTAAAAGACAGAGGGTCTTCTATCCAGTAGTTTTTTCCATCTAACTCTCACAAAAAACTACGTCCACGGCTCGAAAACGCTTGCGTTAGTTGGCTATTAAGCAAAAAAGGAAAAAAAACTACGCACTCTCCAGGCTCATAATGTTTGAATGTCCAGTACGCATTCCCAGAGCTCGACACTTTTTCTTCAGCATTTCAATTTATTTAAGCAAAGCAATCATTAGGTAATTATAGTGCATCGATATGCGGTTGATCTCAAATGAGTTCAGTACATTCGAAAGTTGTATCGAAATGACGAGTTATTATATATTTATCATTATTGATAATTTTTTCAAATTTTGCCCAGCTAATGAACACTCTTGGAAGCCCAATTGGATCATTCAAATTTATGGCAATCTTAATGGCGAATCTTTTCTACTAACGCATGTCTAGACACGGAAATTGATTAACAGCTTCGAAAAAAAGTAATTGCGCTATTCAATAAACAATGCCCAACTGAAATAGCATAAGCATAAAAAAGAATCTTTTCTTAGTTGTGTTCTTTAAAAACAGGACAAACGCATGGCAGTGAATTTCATTTAAAATTGTGTTTTGTTCATAAAATTGCGAATTATTGCCATTTATTGAAGGTTGATTACCCTAGAATTGTTGCAACCCAAAGGATATTAAGATCAAAGGGATCATTTGATGCCACACATTATTCGAGCTGTTGATGATGTGCCATTTTTATATTAATTTCGTGAGTTAAGTTCTGTTTTTTAATTAGTAAATGAAAACAAATAAATAGTAGCTTTTAGGGTTCATCTCGAGAGAACTCATGTTGACTCTTTATTATTAAGAGCAAGTAAGTCATTTAAGATAATAAAAGATTATACCTGCTTTCCAAGAATTTGGAAGAAAGAGTTAACTGACGTTGCGCCAGAAAACACAGGAAAATTAGCTCAGAAAAAGAATCATGAACGTTACTACAAGGAGCGGTAATTTACTCATTGAATAAACGTTTTAAATCCAAATAGACTATTTTTTAAATGAAAAATGCATTCTTATACCTTGGCTTTAATTTTGACATTTTTAGATATACTTTTCGTTACCTCCTATTAGAATCTACTGACACTAATTTATCTTGATAAAAGGTCAAATTTGTCTATGCAGTAGGTACCGATAAAGTGGATATCTAATAGAAAAAATGTATTCGAATAGTACTCTTCGACGTAAAACAGGATTAGAGTACAAGATATGGTGATCACTAGCTTAGAACCCCTCAACACCATTAGCATGTTATTTCTGAAATGTAAACGTTTTTTCCCCTGGAACTGTCCTCCTATCTCCTGGAACTGTGATGACATCTTCACGATAATCAGCCTCTTCTAGCAGACAATCATAATTTGCCCTATTATTTCTTCCCGTTTGAAATTTTATTGATCAGATAATATCGGTAATAATTTAGAGCTTATCGAGTGAATTTTATTTGCAAGTAAATAATGTTATTTTGAAGGAAAATGCTCTTGCCATCAAATTCAACATCTGTAAGATCAAATGGTGGATTTCCTTAAAGTATTGTGTCATAATTTGTTAGTAAAAAATCTATTCCATGTTAAAAATTGTGAATTGCACTGGAGGTGCCAAAAAAGGTATGCTTTACCAGCTGGTCAATGGAAGGTGAAAAATAACCAATCTTTGCAATATTGACATTATGATAAATTTAACAAACCCGCAATCACATATTATGCTATTTTACTATCAACATGGAAGTCATCTCAGTGTGTGACACAATTAAAATGCACACGGACTTCCTCCGTCTCCTACTTTCTTACCTTCTTCCCTTCTCTCCCTCCTTATCTTCGTCCATCGTACTAGCGACTAGTCTGGGGGGTAATTTATCTGATGTGAGGACAGAGGGAACTGGAAAGAGGGAAGGAAACAAATACGATTCTGGATTTTATGTAGAAGAGACGAGGGTGGGGCAAAGTGAGAGCTGCTCAGTTGACAGTGGAGGTGGTGGTGGAGGGTGGGGTGGGGTGGGGTGGGGAGACCAACCGAAAATTACATCGAATACGCCAGAGGTGAAGGGCAGAAAGGGGGGGGGGGGGGGGAGAGAAAAGAAACGATAAGATTGAAAACTTATAAAAGGAGATTTGAAATAGTAAATAAAAAAATTTGTGAAAGAAATTTGTGGTATATGAATACTCGACTTTAAAAGCCCGAATTAAAATAGATATCCAGATTATGATCCAAAATGTAAAAGAAATATAGCTCTATTGGTGAGAAATGAGATATCTAAATAGTCATGAATTGCAGAATGGATCACCTTGAAGTAAATAGTCAATACATTTGGAAAATATCAAAGGATAGATCTTTAGCTTGAGGTGAAATTAATTTGTGCAAATGACATTCAAAATGATAAGAAAAATTCCAAAAGCCTAGTGTTCGTGAAAAGTTTGGAACCGAAGGAGACCATTTTCGAAATTTCAACTTTGGAACAGAATGGCAAAATGCAAAGTAGCTTTTCCACTGCCATTAATTCAAACGAGTTCAACTTTTCAATTCTCAAAGACTACCCGATGCCTTTTTAACCTTTTGAACTATTTGCTGTGCTCAAAGAGAAATGAAAAAATACATTAAAGACAATTGCTTTTGGTCTGTCATTTGATAATTAAGTTATTGGGTTTTGATAAACTCAGTGATATATTTTTTATATCATTGTTTGGTATTGTAACAATTGGACTGATTTAAAAACCTATGCAATTCTGGCAACGTTTGGAACATAATTTAAATGTTTAAATTTCACTCTTGTGAAAGCAAAATTTAGCAATTTTTTGGTATTGCTAAAAGGTTGAACAATTTCGTCCATTTTTTGGAGATAATTTGAAATTTCCGGTTAATAATTACTTTCTCCCATTTTCGGGTTAATTTAAACATATTTAACTGTTGTAGAATATTTTCTAAAAGCACGTTCCTCATAAACGAAAAGCCGTCTTTTTAATTTCCGTTATGTATGAAAGTGTTTGACATTTCAAGCTAAAGTTTTTTTGAAAATAAAGTTGAAATAATTTGGAAGACAATAGCCTAAAATTCCCTTCCCGTCAATCTCTAGACCTACTGAATTGAATGATTCCAAATGTTTCAAGCAGACAAATTGTTTGCGACTAATCCCTACTAGATTCCACTATGTCTTAATATTGGATTTCTACAAATTTTCACTACTAGTACCATTTTTGGTCCAGGTATTTTCGTCAGTTCAGAGAAATATTTCAAAGATCAATTTATACTTTGAAAAATGGGGCGTGCATAGACTTACCTCCATGTGGTGCACTCTGGGCGACGTATACTCATGCGGAAAAATAGTCTGTTAACCGGCAGTTGACTTCTCACCTCAAACTACCATGACCCCACTTTATGTCATCTTCGACCACTTCCACAGTACTCACCTCACTTTTTTCTACCTATTCTACCTTCGTCTTTGAAACACTCCTCTGTTCCCCCCCCCCTCTCGACTTTTTTCCACTTTGAAGTTCCTTCCCCTCTGTGAAACCTGAAGTCAACTAAGGGACTTCAACTATTAAAATGCCTGCCATTTGTTATAAATGAATAAATAAACCTTGAAAAATTGAGTATGACTCTTTTGATTAACATTAAAATTTATTCATTTATTTTAGTTTTCAATTTATATGACTTAATCATTTGGCTATTAAGTTCAGAAATAATGAAGTGACACAAGCTTTGGGAAAAGAACGGCTATCACTGAAAACGGAAGAACATTTATCAAATTATTGTGAATGAAACTGAACTAACAATAATAGGAATTGTTTTGGGATGTAACTGTGATGGTTACAACAATGAAGCAGAACAATTTTAATTTGAAAAATAACTAGAGCATGCAATTTGCAATATTTAATTAACTTCGAGAAATTGCATTGTAGTTTATTTAAATTGAAAATATATTTAGTAGGCTGATAGTAAAAAAGATGTTTAAAATCTTTAAATATGAAAAATTGCAATGAGTATTTACTAGGTCTATTAAAATTATTGAACAAATTTTATGAATGCATTTCTTTACGTTTTTGGAAAAGTCCAAAGACCTCCTTTGACAAGCTATCACTAATCATGCATCCTAGATACAATAACTATTAGCTTTGATGTTGACTGATGATGAAAGCCAACTTTTTTGTATCACTCTAAAGGCGGATGTCTGCGTGTGTCTGGCTTTCTAATCAATAATTCTACGCCAAAATGCTTTGATATCTGCCTTTCACCGCTTCCAACCTCAGACCAAAGAAATCTGATTTTTTGTTATGGCCGTTGACAAAAGCAAGGGAATAATGGCATAAATCGCATTGAAAGACCGTCGAAAGACTTAGGCAATGGCCCAAACTTCTCTTCTTTGTTAACCATATTGAATATACACGAACATGTGCTTATAAATTAATCCAATTAAATGTATGCCAAAAGGATATGAATTGCCAATATCTAAAGCTCGCCTATCTGCTAATATACTCTACGTATATCTTTACTTCAAATATTTACTGCTCTGCTAAACAGGCGCTTAAACAAGTTTGGGAAAATGTATTCAATGATTAAATGCTTTTCTATGGCTGTGACAGCGTCGTAATAGGAATTGAATAGGTAATAAAATGCTAAACTGTGGAATGTATTCAGATATAGCCGCGCTTTAATTCCAGCCAATCAGCCTAATTTATGGTTTTAAATAGCTCTGTCTATCCCAATAAAAGCTAGTAAATTTTCGACTTCAATTAATTAACAAGTAGAACTTCTATTATTGCTCTAGTTTCTTTTGTAGAAAAAATACTGAAGTGCTGGATTACGTGCATTTGTCTCGCAACAAACCTTCGACCACAATACCAGACTCATTCTTCAAGGAATTACCTATACTTGAAGCTTTTAAGATGAACTACATTGAGTCTGACGGCAATCGGTAAATTTGTTGTTTCTAATATTGCCTTTAAGAGGGGCTTGATTACCACTAATATTTGAAAATGTATATTAATTTATACAAGTCTTCATCCACGTAAAAAAGGGCAATTATACACTCAAAATATAAGCGATTTGAAAGAGTAGCGAATGAAGTATATTAAAAGGGTAGCATATACTACTAAAGAAAGTATCTCAAATAAGTAGGCTGCATGTACAAAAGTTGGACATTCGACAGAGTGCAAGTGACTGCAGATAAGGTCCCATGAAATGATTAAATAGATGGCTAGGGAACGATGTTGCCCAAACGATATTTCTCTGTAAATATAACGTTGTATACTTTCTGTGGATTACCGACTGCATCATGTATTGAAGACGTGAATATATATCAATAAAAGCTACATAAAATAAGCAAAATTAATGTCAACCTAAGATGATGAGTACTTCCGTCACATCAAGGTTGTCACACCACAAGGAGTTTTAAGGTCACTGAGATCACGACACCATCAAGACAACCTCATTATCAGAGCTATATAGTTTAAATATTTAAAGTAGATGAGCAAATAGGTGGGCTTTGTTTAGGCGAATTCGAAGAACATTTCATTTCAGGTTTCTGATTGCCATATAGATATTCAGGAAGGTATTACAAAGGTAAAGCTGACCACTGAACCAGGTAAGAGTTAACGGAACAAAAAGTATTTTTGTATCGTGAAGAGAAATTTTAAAATAAGATGTTAGTTTATATGATTCATGTCAGAAATGACTTCACGAGTACTACAGACTTGATATTTGAATTTGCAATCACGGCTACGTATAGACTGGACTCCAATTATTTGAGTACTGATGGGAAAAGAAGCGAATCTTTAACTCCCAATATTGTTCACTAATTGAGGGAAAACTATTTGCTTCTACAGGTTTTGATAAGTAGTAAATGTTTTCCTGCCAAATTAGCCCAAAAAGTCAAGTTCCAGGCATATGCCTGAAAATCCAATAATCACAAATTTCGCGCGCAAGTTATGAGAATCCAAAGCGTGGCTTAATTGCATTCATTAGATTCAGGCTCTATTTCTGTTGTAATTTTGAACAAAATACCCACTGTTCAGAGCTCCTAGACATAAATTAAGCCTTGTGGAACAGTGAAGTTAGGAAAACACATCCGTATCTGATTCTTTCATTCAAAATTTTACTCATTCTCGCTAGGAGAGGAATTATTTGATTTTTAAAGCAAAGGACGAAATTGACGATAGGTGTCCAAATTTAACCATATAAATGTTTGCGAATGGAGAAAAAATTAAAAATCGCTCCTTCAGTAGCAAAACTCGAATTTTCCCTCAGGAGTACTTCAGGGCCATAATAAAATCGCTCATCTTTACGAGTTGTGCAATTTATGAGAAAAGGAAGGAAATGGAAAATATGCTCACCAGCCGAGCACTTCGCTTTCATTCTCCAACTTTGACATAAGTAAAATTGGAGTAGATTATGGGACTCATTGTGTGTGGGTGTGTGTAAAAATAAACAAATAAAAGGGTACTCTGTGCAGAGGAAACACATTCACAATTCTCTATGAAGGATGGCTCTAATTATGAAAATCATCTCAAGATCGTATCTGTGAATATCGAACTCTTAGTCTATAAGTAGTTTGCAGACGGGTCAACTGAATAGTCAGTTGTCAGAATCCAAGGCGGTTTGGAAAGAATCCTTGAAGCGGTACAATGGTCAATTCACTTCTTTGTAAAACCAGTGAGTAAGAATTTTATGCTCTCATTTTACACCCGATGGGTGAAATGGCCACCTTCGTCAGAATTCAAAATTTCTCTTCTACTTCTTTGGAATAAGTGTTGAAAAACTCTTTCTAAAATGCTGTAGGGCGATATTTGACCACTAAAGACCCGACCGCAAATTTTATGACACATTAGAATTTTTACTGAATTGCAGGTCAACTCTTGGCTACCTGCCAACTATTCCAGAGTATTACCTACCACAGCGTTGATCAAGCAAAGCAAAGATCGCCCAGATAATAGAATTTTTCAATAGAACATTTTATCACCTCGTATTTGCTTCCAGTAAGAGTTTCCAGTAAGTAGCGCAGCTTTATGTTAAACAATTACGAATGCTCTCATTTTTCTTCGTGTGCACGTTCATTGTTATAACTCAAAATAAAGTTTTAGTTCATTTTCTAACCCCCCACAGAAGAGCCTCTGACACACCAAGATCCCATCACATTTGATCTCTAAGAATAGCACATCTGAAAAAAATTAAGACAGAGTCGAAGTCAGGACTAATGAAAAATCTTATAGAAAAATTAGTGAAAGAGGCAGCAAGCGAGGATTAAACCCCAGATCAAAATTTCTATTTTTGAATTAAGCATCAGTCAATAAGGTAAAACGAAAGTAAATTAATGAGTCAAATTTCAAATTAATAAGCTGATCCATCGTGAGGCATATTTGATCGACTTAGGTAATGCCAAAGTGGCAAGCTGTGGGGATCTTAAAGTGCATATTGTGACTTCTAGTTTTATTATAAAAGATATCGTGTCAGAGAATACAAATCTTTCTGGTTTCCGAAATACCTGTGTAAAATTAGTTTAGCAATGTAAGTTAGCACCAAATTGAAAAATGCTGTTTTTGAAACATATATTGATTCTAAAATTGAGAGTGTGAAAGGTCGAAGTAGCTACAATGCCTTCAGATTTTCAATGCGATTAGCTCCTTATTTCCAAGAGATAAAGTGACTTCTTGAGGAATCCAATCATACCGACTTTGAACTTTGAAATTTAATAAATTAAAACTATAGACCACATTAGCTTTATCCTAATTAACGCCACGGCCTTCGTTGGTACTAAAAGCTTCTGAATTGAAATAGGAGCTCCGTCTAAATATCAAATGGGAATAGCAAAAACATACTAGATGATCTTAATACCGATCCCAATTGGTTGAAATACATTCGCATATGTCTTATAGCTACTTTGTATTCGATTCTTTATAGCAAACTATAATGCCACATTTTCTTACCAGTAATTGTTAAGCGAACCATTGCGGCATATGGATTTCTAGGGTCCGGTCCAGAGGTAAGACGATATCTATCGTTGGTTTTGTTGCTAATCACTTCAATACTCTTACTGAAGGCGAACTCTGGTCGCTCATCTAAGTAATCCGAGGTCTCGCCGACATTGTTCGATAAAAATCCCGCTGGTGAAATGGTTTTCTTAGCTGTGCTAGTCTGTTCGGCGAGTTCTTTGAGCCCTGAACCACGGAGTAGGGTTAAATTAAATCCACCATTCATATGGAGTCCACCAAGGGCTTCACATGTTAGAGTCGCATTGTCTCCAGGATAGCCAGTGGCATAGAGCTTTGTACCAGCAGCTATGAATTGCGGCATCAAAATAATTGCTGGAAGAAGACTGCAATAGCAACAAAAAATAGCACTACGTGAGTGAGTGCTTGAGAATGAATCAAATTAATGGCTCTGTAAATGGTTTTCGAATATTTTAAGGAGAACAAATTATATTCCATTTTTGGCCACTGCACTATCATCAAAGGGAATGCTAAATGTGTTGCATTTTAAATCATATAAAAGCGTTTTAATACAATGAGAAGTCAATTAATCAAGACAATGTTACAATAGTCGAGGTACCAAAAGTCTTAGAGTTCCTGCGCCTGCACTTTTTAATCAATCGATATAATTCACTGAATCAATTCACGTCTGAGGTGTACAATGCTAGTTAATTCAGATTATTGATTGTCAGGTTTAAGTCAGAGTAACATAGGTCATGCTTTAAAACGTTGATAATCTTAAAAACATTTTTTTGGCAGCAAATCGAGGTAGTATAAGAAGAGACAGAATTGTTTGATCCTGTCAATAGACTGGTGAAGATAACTTCGTTCATTAACCTGTGGGTATATTAGAGTAAACGGTATATTTTCGGAAATATACAACAACTTAATGCTTTATACTATCTGAGTCTGAATTCAACATCTCTGTCTATTCTTCATGCACCCTAACGTAATGGTTCGTTTGTGGGCATTTTACCATTGACTTTGTCAATAATGTTAACAGTAACACTTTAGTCAATTGACCACTTATTTCACTTCAAAACTATTATACAGTAATCTAGAATTCATATTAAATTAATTATTATAATTTTGAAAAATTATAATCGCTTTCAAATCCTAAATCTGGATGCAATAAAATATTCTGTTTGACCTAAAGGTCAAATTAATTTATTTTAAAATTGTGCAAAATGAGGATACAAGAAGACTAGCAGTATTTTAGAAGCAATATTCCCCTGAATTTTGTTTAAATGATATGCGGTGATTGGAATGGAAAATATTATTATTTTTTGAAGATAACTCCATTTTACATTTATCGACTGTGAGTTGGAAAGAAATAATAAATGTAAAATACGGAGAATTGACTGCAAAATAGTTGTTCCAAAGAAGAACGGAGAATATTACTTCTGTCGCCATTCAACGAAACCAAAACAATATAAAACATTCAGCTAGGGAATCAATTTTTATGCCATCAAGGTGGGTATTTCCAACACTATTTCTCTTGAAACTATTGCATCTATGATGCGACTTCTGCTTTCATAAATATCACCCGTTGTCGAGTGAGACCTTGTTTATTTAAGCAGCGTTTGTACATAAGGTCATAAATGAGGCAATAGAGGTAATGATAATATATATTACATTAATAAATAGCAATAAATAGTAATGCAATATGGTCCAAACCAATGAAATGAAAGTAGATTCAATTTAAATTATACTGACTAGTTGTGATTCATTCAATACAGATTAATCTTTTTTTGTGTTTGCGATTGGTTGTGGTTGGATCTCATTGGACTTTTATAGAACACATAATATTCAATGTCTATTTTCTTAAGAAAGGACTTAAAATTCCTTTTTTTAGCGTCAACTACTACAGATTCGTTTCATTTCACATTTTGAGTATTCGTTACTGGAAAGTTTGTGGTTGGTAATTCAGTGAGCTCCATATTTGAGGTTCGTCTGTGATTAATTGGTCTTAGGCAAATTTGATGCGATTACCCTTTTTCATACCCTACTTGGCTACTCTTAAATGTTTCTTTCCCCGACTGACCAGTCTTTTTCCTTACAGATAGAACAGGAACAATTTATAAATTGTTTAAAATTCGAAGAATAGGATATCTTTATAGGATTGTAATATATCCAGCCAACTATGGTCAAGACATTAATGCTAGTAATCTTCATTCCTACTTGATATCAAATTAAGTTCTCTGTAGTTTATCTTTCCATTAAATATACCATGAAGCTTATTGTCGAACTCCAAAAATTAACCATTTTCCCAAGGTTTTAAATCTCAATTTAAATAACCCATATAAAAGTTTGATAAGATAGAGATATTATATTGTAATATTATTCGAACACGGTATTCAAAAACAAAGCAGATTTATTTGGCGTTTTTCAAAGCAACAAAATGAAGTAAAAGTTGTGTGAACTTTAAAAATTGTTACTTGAATATTCGGTGCCATCAATTTGCCACAATTGATTGATCTTCACAAATGCCAAAACTTCCATCTGAAAGACCCCCCCCCCAAAATTGTGCGCAAAATGAGGAAAGCGCGAAATCAAGTGATTCCCACTATCATTACAATGTGAGCAGGCTTTAAAGCAGTCAATTTGGATTTCATACTTCGCAAGACAATCGACTCTTAAAACTTCCTTTCTCCTTACATATTCGCTTGGTTCAAGTAACATCAATGATTAAAATCGCAACAAATGGACACTATTCATCCACATACACTGACTGTTTTACAATATTTTGATTACTCTATAATATACGCTTCTCAGCCCCTCCCATTATTAAACGCTTTCCTTGTTAAGGAACCAATATTTTATGAAATAATGTGTCAACTCTATGGTAGAGTACGCTACAAATTAGCAGCGCCTAAACTGTGAGCTTTATTTACTGTCGAAACGGAGACCTACGTTTGAAGTCGACAGTAATAAAATTATATTGCGCCTAATTTTAATTGCTCGTACAGAAAATTAATTCAGTGTGAAGTCGTTGTGAAGTAGAAATGAATAAATAAATTTAATCATAAAATGCTTCATGACATTGGACAAGCAAGCCCCCTTTGAACAAAGTTGTGACTGAATAACAGGCAGATTTATGGAGTGTTATGGCTGAACAATTAAATCTCATGCACCTGCAGACTTACACGAGGGTGCTGGCTTAAACCCAGAGATCTCTCAGCCAGCCACCAATCATAAATCCGTGCATTGTTTAACAATCCCATAAAGTTATTTCATGGACATCCTATTGGGTTGGCAACTAAGTCATTTCCGATTTCAAATAAGAAGGCAAATTCGGAATTTTTGTTTAAAAATATAACTTTATTCAATTAGATATTCGCCGTTCTTGTCGATGACCTTTTTCTATCGTTCTGGCAGAGTAAAAATTCCCCGTTCGTAAAATGTCTGGTCTTTGCTATTAAAAAACTGAATTAGTTGTGATCCGACATCATCCGCGTTGTTAAAAATTTTACCATTTAAAGAGTTTTGCGTGGAACGAAACAAATGGTAATCCGAAGGCGCAAGGTCAGGGCTATATGGTGGGTGTAACAAAACATCCCAACCCAGTTCCAATAATTTTTGCCGAGTAACCAAAGATGTGTGGGGCCTTGCGTTATCATGATGGAAAACAACACCCTTCCGATTTGATAATGCCGGCCGCTTATCTTCAATTGCATCCTTCAGTTTTTCGAGTTCTTCAACATACACATTTGAATTTATCGATTGGTTCTGCGGCATGAGTTCAAAATACAAAATTCCTTTATGATCCCACCAGACTGACAGCATAATCTTTTTTTGGTGAATCTCTGCTTTTCATACTGTTTAGGCTGGTTGATCTTGCTTCACCCATGATCTCTTGCGACTAACATTGTTATAAACTATCCACTTTTCGTCGCCAGTAACTAGGTTCTTCAGAAATGGATCATTCTCATTCTCATTGCGTTTCAGTAGCGGCGAATCACAGATGCTAATCCGTTGCGTCAAATGAATTTCCTTTAACTGGTGAGGGATCCATAAATCAAGTTTCTTGACATAACCAAGGGTTTTTAATTTTTGTTCAATGCATGTATGCGACACATTGAGCTTCTCTGCAATATCTCGTGTTGTGCTGTGACGATTTGAATCGATAATGGCCTTGATATGGGTTTCATCCACTTCGACTGGGTGGCCAGATCGTTGTGAATTTTTGAGTAAAAAATCACCGGAACGAAATCTTTCAAACCAATTTTGACACTGCCTTTCTTTTAAGGTTTCATCTCCATATACGGCACATAACTTCTTTAGTGCTTGCGATGCGTTCTTGTCTTTTCGGAAGTAATACAATAAAATGTGTCGGAAGTGCACGTCCTGTTCTTTCATTTTTAAATTGGGATAAAAACAAAACTAATGAACTAAACAAAAAATTTTTTACTAATTAACCTAGAAGCCCATACAGTAAGAAAAAAATATAGGTTAGATGCTCTGGCCACGTTAACAAAACAAAAGAAAGTATAGAGTGAATCTGTCAACAAAAACGACAATGACTTAGTTGCCAACCCAATAAATAGACGCATTCAAAACCATGCGTCTGTTTCCTCAATACCTTTAGCGATATCTTAACTAACCCTTAGAACCATTCAAAACTAGGAGATCTTGCATTAGAAATTACTCAGCATAGGTTTTAGCTTATTGTTATAGCAATCAGCTTCAGATTCCACTGCATCGAAAAATGAATTGGTCTAAGGAAAACGTAAATTTACTCAAACATGTCTTTTTCAGATATTTCAAACTAAAATTCAGAAAACCGAAGCTGTTTAATTAAGTAATTGAATTACCATCTTTTCCAATCTCAAAGTCACAGAACAGTTTATAACGTTGATATCAGGGGTTACATATGTGATGACAGATACCGTATTCTAATGGTTTTCGTTACGTTTAAGATGCCTCAACTACTGACTAATGATTGTAAATTTTACATTTAAATCGAAGTAACACACCCAATCATGAACTTTATATTAACTGGTCCGTTCAGTTAAAGATTACATCGAAAATGCGAATTGTGTAATGAGGTGCATAAAACGCCCAGTTATGCTCGTTAATGGAAGGGTCTTGCAGGTCCTTTTAATTATTTCTCGTGAGATCTATTATTCTTAACATTTTAGAGGATTATACTCCAGGAACAATATTTTCCTAACTTTGTTAATCAGACTTTATTTTAAAATAATCACATGAAAGTACACAACTTATATTGCGACTAACTTTTCAAGTGCGGTTGTACGGTCAATTTCTTCCTTCGGAATGCAGAGGCTTAAGTTATTAATTATTCCGTAAAATGTCTTTTGAATAATTCATTTCGCAACAAAAAGCGCGCCGAAAAAATGCTTGAGCAATCGATTTATCAGCCATAGTAAAACAGACGGACAGAAAATTAACCTATTCAGAGATTTAATTAGGAAAATGGAATTTTAAACAATTTTGAGGAAAGCGGATAATCTGGCTAAACCAAAAAAGAATATTGAAATCTTGATTTCATTCCACATGCCATGTTCATTATTTCTGTGTTACCATTTGCCGATTCATGATTAGAACTCCTCATTTTATTTTCATTGTTATGGAAGCAAACCTATACAATATTATGTAGACAAAGATGGGTGTGGACTAAATAAAACCCGACAATAAGTTCACTATTTCGGCGGGGCAAGTACTGGAAATGAAAATTTGACAGGTGTCAAATCACTCTGATGTGCATTGTTTAAAGATTGGAACATGTACGAATGACAAATCAAATTATACATGAATAAATCAATGGGAATCATTCAACTTTTGCAGTTCATGAGCTCCTCGACGTGTTTCCGATAGTCAGAACTGCAATCATTTAACGAGTGATTATCCATGAAACAACATTTCTCTATTTTTTAACTACTTACTCATCATGAGGAAGTCCCTATTACCACTTTCATTTCCTTATCTATTAATACTCTATTTGCAACCTTTCCCCACATTCAGGGCCCTGGTTTTTCTTCTCTCTTCTCCTCTATTCAATTAGCTATCTCCCTTTTATTAGCTGCTTCTCGTGCCAATCTCAGCCTCTAAAATCTTACCCAACTTTATCTCTGAAATGACATCGATTTCTTCGTGTTCTTATTGCCTTTCTACCCTTAAATTCAGTGACTCCAGAGTTATCCACTTCATCTGATGGCCCACCAGTTCTATCCCTCAATAACGTGGTATGGTAAGCCACTTGCCTAATGTAATACCTTTCAAAT
The DNA here is from genome assembly GCA_900617975.1 of Rodentolepis nana. Taxonomy (NCBI): domain Eukaryota; kingdom Metazoa; phylum Platyhelminthes; class Cestoda; order Cyclophyllidea; family Hymenolepididae; genus Rodentolepis; species Rodentolepis nana. The sequence continues at coordinate 6,281 of UZAE01012577.1, read as the reverse complement.
GAAGTATTGTTCACTTCTTTGACCTATTCCCAAGTTTTGCCCCGAAAATTCACTTTGGCAATAGAATAATGCATGACATATTACAGTGCTTCTAATCTCCATGGTAATAGCCTGTTAAAAATGGTGTAATCATTCTAAGAGTTTTTACTCATTAGAATACAAGTGCCGTGTAAGGAATGCTAACAGCAAATATTTCCAATACCCCAAATGGTAGCACGTAATGGCAGGTGATATTAAAACAAAAATACATTGAAAATACCTTCCAATAGCTGTCTTATTGCCCCGTCCACCCAGCTGTTCCATATTCAATTGACCCAGGCAAGTGTATCGTGTCGCATCGGAGACTCCTAATTTGTCCACAGACAGTCGTGAAACCGCTATCAGTGGCAATCCCTTATCATCTTTCTTTAATCCAGACACTACAGCAAATCTGCCCAATTTCGTTCCTTTAAAATCCGGTTCTTTGGGCATTAGAGTTGCCACATCGGATTCGGTTAGAGGTTTCACGTCAGATATGTTATAATCCGAGGAGGATTCCACTATTGCTGGGAAGAGTTGTATGTCTTCAGCTATTTTTGTTCCTAAATACTTCATCGCTTCTGTAAGCGGTAGATAAGTCAGAGCTTCTTTAATGAGTGCATCAAAAGTAACCTCGTCCTTTGATGATAGGCCTTTTGGTCGGGGCAGACTACTTCCTCCACCACCTTTGAACCAAATTAGCTTTGGAGGTGGATTACCTCTGGCTGCGCATTCAAGAACCATCTTCTCCCCTTCTCTTGCCACGGGTTTGTAAACGTAAGCTTGGTTATCATTATTTCGTTTTTGTCGAGCTCGGGCTTTTAAGGACCGAGACCAGGAGTCGAGTGGGGGTGGAGAGGTCGGGGGACTTATGTCAATTAATCGAGGACTTCCTGGAAGCATTTGGGGCACGGAGATTACGATAAGCCGGATTGGCTGAACTTGAATGAGGAATTCTGTATTGATACCGTTATCAGTGGAGGAGTCGGTGGGATCCAGAGTAGTGCTGGTACCATCCTGATTTGCAGAACTGGTGGGATCGCTGTTATGTGGTGGAAATAGGAATTGATCTGAAGTGCTGGGAGCTTGATAAACAGGATTGGGAGCTTCTGCCTTGCACATGTACATGCCGGCATGACGAGGGGATAATTTGTTAAATTTCAAAACCTATAGATTGAAAACAGGTTATATTTAAGCATTTGTTTATCAGGTCCTAATTAAGAATGCTAATTCCCTGAATACATGCTTATTTTTTATTCTTTAAGTGGTGAAAACCAAATAGCTCTCTTCTATGTTAAATTTTCCTATTCGAGCTATTCGATTTACTTCAACGTTCCTTTATTTCTGAAGTACTATTTGGTTGCACTCTCATAAAAATACATCTGATGCAATCTATGTACTCATTTTAAAGGAAAGACAACGTTTAAATCAAAACCACTCGATAAACATCAATGCGTTTAGTAAGCTTTCATTCACTGCTTTACAATGGGTTACCTGCCCCCAGCAAAGATTATTTGGATATTACGTTATCACAGGTGAACTAGGAGTAAATTTTTATCTTAATGGCCACAGAAATCAATTCATTACTCTAAATGGCGATATCGGGAGTTTAGCGCAGAAAAGCGATCGCTTCATAAACTGCTCGAGAAGGAAGAATGGGCGATTCGGAACCTGAATGCTCAAGGATCAACTACCCCCCACGCCTACTTAAACACCAAACACAAATGGCATAAGTGCTTTCAAGAAAAATTAATCTGCAGGGAAGCTCCGGGGCCTTGAAGTTTAAAAAAAACATTGTTTTGAAAGGAAATTATACCGGTCAATTTGTCATCCCAATACACAGATGATCTACCCCCTATCCGACTCTCCCCCTCCAGTTGGCATAAATCATATGCCACGCGTAAAGAGAGGGTGGTTGTTCAATCGTATGAAATAATCTCACTGTGGACATTATTTTAACCGACGACTTTAGAGTGCAGACTCTGTGCAGTTTTTGATTATTTGATATTTAACTTTTCGTGAGTCACCCTCCCCCCGCCTCCCAACCCTTTTTGAACTCTATGCATAATGCAGAGACAAAGGCACTTTTAATAAATTTACACGATCACTAGTGAATTTTTGTATTAACTTGACTTCACACTTTTGCGTCTTGAGCTATTTTCAACTAGAAAGTATCTTATGACAACTCTGCACTTACAATGGTTTGGGGAAGACGGGGTGTGCGATAGACTTACCTCCACGTAGTGCACCCTGGGCAACGTATACTCATACGGCAAAAGAGTCTATTAACTGGCAGTTGACTTCTCACTTCAAACTACCACCCCCTCCCCACTGTATGCCATATTCGACCCCTTCCACAGTACTCACCGTTACTTTTTCTCTACCTTTGTGTCTGTCTATCTCTTTTGCATCTTCGAATCGCTCGACTTTCTGCTACTTTGATGAATCTTCCCTCTGTGAAGTCCAAAGTCAGCTAAATGGCTAATGATAGTTATCAAAACGTCTGCCATTTGAAATAAATGAATAAATCTTATGACAACTCTGCACTTATCTATTTGAATAAAAAAGAAGGGAATAAATAGGAGTAATTCATCATACACCCTTATCGCATCCAAGTTTTTAAAAGATGATATTACTTAAACTGAAAATTCTGTAAGTCTGGAGTTCATAATGTTCTAATAAACTAGTACTCTCATCACAGAAACACCGAAAAAATGTAAAGTAGTTAATTTTGCCAAGGGCATTATTATTGCTACATCTTTAAAAACAAAAGTGTACACACTTATAACTGTAAAAAATATTAAATCAGAAAAAAGATTACTGCTTCGGATGAAGTTATTCTCTTGTCACTTGAATCCACAAGGAAATTTATTAAATTGAGAATCTAAAAGGAGGGAGAATAGGAGGGTGGGGGAAGAGAGGGTAACAGTGAGCCATAAATGTGGATGAATAGCAGAGTAGAGGTCAAACTTTGGAAATTCAAAAACGTGTAGTAGTTGAAATACAATTTAACGATTGACTGTGGGTCATAATTATAATGAAGAGAGGCCCTATTGTTGATTTAGAGAAATGCAAAATATTAAAGAGTAGTTAATTGTTTGTAGGTGGCAAGGTCACTTCAAGATTTACTTTTATTGAACAAGTTTAATTAAACTCTACCAGCATTGCATAATCTACCTTTAATTAAATCTGTCCAAAGCTAAGGTTAAAGTCAAGGCGGGCATCATTTTCTTCAAAATTTTAAAGGTGCAATTGTGTCCACACATTTTGACAATTTGACAGAAGTGGCGAACTTCCTATTTATCCCGTCGAGAGAATTTTGGCTTTCACTGGCCCTTCCAAATTTATTCTATTTCTAACCGCATGACCTGATATTGTGTCCCTCGTTCTCGTATAATTGAGTCGTTATTGGTTTATTTTTCATAGAGAACGCTGGGAGATTAAATTATTAAAACTAGCCATCGGTGAAAATGAATGAGTTGTGAAACTACATCTGAGCCTGCACCTGCCAATTGGAGTGAGAAGTTAAAGTGGAAGATTGTTCTGCAATTCTATGAGTTGACTAGAGGTTAGTAAGTTCACATGGGCATCGCTATCATGAACTCAAAGCATAACACACGCAGTAAAGCATGAGATCGGAAATGACAGACGTATAAAAAATAGGCGTAGGCCATTAAACTGCTCATTTTTTGTATTTTACACTGCGGGATGTGCGATAGACTTACCTCCACGTGGTGCACCCTGGGCAACTTTCAACCCTTGCTGGTTTTCTAAACAATTATTCTTAAGAATACGATAGACTTACCTCCACGTGGTGCACCCTGGACAACGTACTTTCAAATGGCAGGCGTTATGATAGGTATCATGGGGTGTGCAATAGACTTACCTCCGTGGTGCACCCTGGGCAATGTATATTTAGACTTACCTCCACGTGGTGCACCCTGGGCAACGCATACGCATACAGCAAAAAAGCCTATTAACCGGCAGTTGACTTCTGACTTTAAACTACCATGGCCCGACTGTATGTCATATTCGACCCCTTCCACAGTGCTCACTTCACCTTTTTTCTACCTTTTGTGTCTGTCTCTTTTACAACTGTAAACCACTCTTCTGTTCCCCACCCCTCGACTTTCTGTTACGTTGATGTCCAGTTCCCCCCTCTCGATTTTTTTTCAACCCCCTCCATCTCGAAATTTTTCACTTTGATGTTCCTTCCAGCTCTCGACTTTCTGTTACGTTGATGTTCCTCCTCCTCTCTGTGAAGCCTGAAGTCAACTAAAGGGCTAATGATACCTATCAAAACGCCTGCCATTTGATATAAAGAAAAATATTTCGTACCGTTGGGGGCGCACTTTAATGTAATTTGTTCAAATTCGTGCCCCCTCGGTGAAATCAAGGGAGAATGTATCCAATAGTTTAGCTTGAATAGTCAAATATTGAAAGCTAAATCTGAAAATTTATTTTTTAGTTGAAGAAACATACACATGTAAAGGTTGGCAGTGGTCTTCCTTTTGTGCGTCGAATTGTAAAAGTTAGTATACTTGTAAATAGGCCGTATGGAAAATACAGATTAATAAAAATCATTCTGCTTAGGTTCCATTCTTGACAAAATTCCCACTTCAGGCTTCACAGAGGAGAAGGAACATCAAATTGAAAAAGTCGAGATGGGGAGGGGAACAGAAGAGTGTTTCAAAGATATAAGAGGCAAACACAAAGGCAGAGAAA
>UZAE01012576.1:9046-26350 GCA_900617975.1 Rodentolepis nana | reverse complement strand
TTTCATCAAAATCTTAATAGGCCTAAAATGAAGAAGATGAATGAAGTTCTACGTTGGAATACTATTTCATTTTAATTTATGTCACTACCTTTGTTCACTACACTGAATATTCAAACTCCACCAGCATTTGTTTTAACTTTCTGCTTGCATAATTCCGTGTTTCATCAGTAACTTCTAAACGTTTACCCTCTGAAAGTGGGCTACAATTCAACTAGGTTGTAGTGTTCCTTTTACATTTCCAATTAAAATAATTTTCTCTAGGACTTGTGCTCACTAGAAATGTCTAATTCACATTTACAATTAAGACGTCAAAACTAATCCGATTTAAAGCAATGGGATTTGATTAATAGAGACGTGATCATCTTATTGAGCCTCTCTTACTGGTAGATTCAAGAGTTCTAGCAAGTGTCACATGATCTCAAACTCCACTAGCGACAGTTTGACCAGTATCTCCAGCCTTATAAGAAATTATCATGAATGCGTGTCTTGAGCATTCATTAGTATTTGTTTACAACAAATCTGCAACCAATTTAGAATGGCTATCTGGGTATATAAGCTTCACCTTTAAGTAAGTACAATATCCTTAATAATTATTTAAATGAATTTTAGTAAATATTAAAAGATTGCGTGGTTCCATTAATATGATAGAGCATAGGGCATCGTTGCGTTACACCCAATCATAACGGATTCCTCAAGAAATTGAGTTATACGTAGTAGTGCTTTCAGTTCGAATTTCGTTTTTTTGCGATGATTTGGTGATGTGAGTCCTCAAGAATGGCTTTTTCATGCTAACATGTGAAGCAAAAAACAATGAGATCACTTGCCATAAAGAACCTAAGAGGACACAAAATAAGCGCAGGATTAATCGGAAGAGTTTTGGTTGTGAAGAAGAGGAGCATTAGGGAGAGAATTTGTCTACCGCTTTCAATGTGACATACTAGGAGGACTTAAGGGGCAAAGAATCACCAAAGTGTTTAATGCGCCTTAGTAGTGAAAGTGAGAGAGAGTGAGTGATAGCTCTACAAAGCAGGGATGATGTTGGCAAAAGGAACTGATTGTAAAACTTAACTAAGGAATGTCAAGTTTTGGAAATTAGAATAAATAACGGACAATTACCATCAAGCAAGGAACTTAGAAGTCATGATATGATAAATTATGGAACGAAAAGAGGAAGGAACTTGTTGTTGCAAGGTCGTTTGAATTTCGGCAAGAATTATGATTGACAAGCAGATGTACATATTATAAATCAGTTGTGATCTGAAAAGGCCAATCTTAGTCAACTCAAGGAAAAATGGCCTTTAAATAATTCTTCATTAATCTGTTTCAAAGGATTACTCAATGCCATTATCTCTTCCTTATTTCACTTCCAGGAGACTAAATAACAGGAGAAATTGTGCATCTCAAGTTTGCTTGAGTCTGCAGTTTATTTTATAATTATTAAGTGTTTAAAATATTTTTTATGATAGGTTCAACGGGGTAGTAGAATATAGCTTTAATAAGAATTTTCAATTTCCTTAAAACCAATATAACTTCAGAAAGTGACTGTAAACAATAGCAAAAATTTACAATATTCGACATTAGCAAGATACATATATTCCGACTTTATAAATAAAATTAAAGCTTTTCCTCAAGAAAGTGGCTGCGCCCAAATTTTTGGGGAAAAAAATTTTTAACGAAATAAATAAATATGCATATTTTTTCGAAACTCCTTCCTCCAATAATCACATTTGAATCACTGAAATGTAGCCAACGAATGATGCATAGTCAAAAATTCTTACCTCTACACACATAGTCGCTAAGTTAATTATAAAATTTATTATCTATCTAATTACTGATTGCACAGTGCAGCACCCAATATAAACCCCTTATAAGCAAGTTTTACGCGTCTTAGGCATGGAGCGTTCATGCAGTAAACACCACCAACGATGTCAGCGCACTGATTCCCGTTATCGACATCAGCAGAAGAGTCACAACTGTAGGGGCAATTCAGACAATGTAGCAAGGAATTACTATCCAGTAGGCGTTGATCACCGACGTTCGAGTATGCATCGTCGCCAGCCTGTTGGATACGAGGAAAGCCGCCACAGAAAACCCACTAATCACTATCACAACACCAATCACAACTGCCATCATAAACAATATTATGACAGTCCTTATCGTTATAGACGTGATACCAGTAGTGGAGATACCTCAAGCTATACAAGTACGAGCTCGAGCGAGAGCTATGAAAGAATGCCAAGATACAGTGGTGGGGGTGGTCATTACAAGAGACGTGGTAGAAGAACACCATCACCAGTGACAGGTCGCAGTTCAAGAAGAAGTAGTGATGACTCGAACTTTACTCCCTTGAACTACGGTACGCCTGGTTGCCCTGGATGTCAACAGCAGCAACAGTGGGCTCAGGGGTATGCTCCACCAATGGGAGGTGGTCAGGCACCCCCACCTGCTCAGGGGGGATGGAAGCAGGTCCCCGCCCAACCTTACGGTCAACCGGCTCCAGCAGGTCAACAACCGCCTCAACAACCTCAAAATAAACCCCCTCCGCCGGAATTAGAGGAATTACGAAAGAACGTTTTTAAGGGGATTAAGGAATTTAGCAAGAGTTTAAGAAATCAACAATGGCTAGGTGACATTGACTATCTTAGAAGAAGTCGCAATGTGAAACATGGGCACAAGCCAGAAACCCTGGAAAAACATCGACAGGAATCAAATAGAAGAGATTGGGTACCAATTTATTGAGGTATTGATAATTTTTGTTCGTTTTCCATCCCTTTATTTTGTTTCGGATCAGTTGAGTTATAAGTAGTATCACAATATTCAACTGTGGCTTTCTGCACCTCTATCTGTAAACATCACATTTTTTTCTTAAGCTTTGGTTGTAATAAAATGATTATTGCTTTGAAAATGGTAACAATAACTGATGATATAAAAATTACATCATTGCTGCATTTTATGCCATTCATCTTTTCCATTAATAAACATTTATGTATTATTATAATATTATACAGTTGGGCCATTTAATTGTAAGCATTCGAGAGTTAGTAATATTGGTTACTTCGAGAAGCCTACGACATTAATGCCGTTTAGCTAAAATTCATTTATGAATTAATACAAATATGTACTTATGCGTGTTCAGAATGAAGAAAATTAAACATTAATTATTTAAGTCTACCAATGTGGTATTTTCGATGCAAAGAAACACTTTTCATGGTGATTTGAAGCAATTTTTTAAGTTAAAATGAATTAATTTTATTGATTTTTGGCATTAGATTACAGCGCATTACACAGAATTTAACATAACAGCGTATTTGCCTTTAAATAATTTAATTATTTGTCTCCTTCATTACTAATAAGATCCATCAATTTCAATTATGACACGAATTGATATTCCCAACTTTGCACATAATTAATCGAATTTTAAACGCAGTGTCTGATTCTTTTGGCAAAAAAAAGCAAATGGCTTATGGTCCATGGCAATGGAGAATAATTCGAGATTTTATTTAAGAAATATTAATTAAATACTAAAAATAGCAAACTGTCATTTTTTGGACACAATGAATGTCCAGTATTGGTATAAAATGAAGTAGCGTTACTCAAAGCGATACCTTATTTAATGTCAAAGTCTGTAAGTTGTCAAATTTCCTAAGAGGGATATAGTTTTCACCGTAGTGACCAATTACTTTTAAATTTTATTTTCATTATTTATAATCCCGAAGTATTAGTATAGAAGTAATAGATTAATTTCAACTTTACTTTGAGCGCCTGTGACATTGGAATCGTTTTTGTCCCAGTTTCATGTCAATTTACAAGACACAGCATATGCAGTTCACAGAGTACTCTCACCAGCACTTCACAATGAGAAGCAAGTAAAATTACTAAGACTACATTACTATTATTATTGAGCATACTTAACTTCACCTTGAGGTTATTCACGTGACCTGTTGTGTGCTTAAAAAAAGTTTCAGCCAAATTATCTTGTCATTTCCAAGAAAAAGCTTATCTTCTCTATTTTTAGATAAATGATTTTGTAACGTTAAAGAACGGAGAGGGTGACCATTTTCAACTCCTTGATTAGATAAATTTAAAATGAAGGTGATTGATAAAATGTAAATGAATTCGAACTCGCACAATTGTATACAATATCTTTTTTTATACTTTTAAACCTCCGACCTTGATAGGTAAAGTAAAATTATTTAACCTACATTAGAATTCTCGTTTTGAATAGCAAATAACTGGATTTCAAAAGTAAAAACACGTAATTCACCTCGAACCACTAATTTTGCCTTTCTTTCCAATGAATACTTCACTGAAACAAAAACATATACTTCACTTTATTCGTTTTGGAAATGACCTGTTATCCAATTAAATTAAACGATAATGGGCAAGATTCTTAAATTTAGAACTATAAAGAGGAACTATGATCGCTAAAAACGCTTAAATTGATACGACAGTGCAATAATTTACTAATATTCTTTTCTCAGTCTTACGATTCACCAAATCAATGAATAGGAATAAATGAACTAACTTGAAACTTTTAAATTGGAAATGTGTCACTAACTGCGGTGAGGCTAAAATGGTTTCGCCATGTGTCAGACATGTATGCACAAAATAAAGACATCTTTGCTGAATGTTATCTACATATTTTTCAACATTTATACGATCTCTATAGAGACAATTGAGAGCACGGCTTAAATATGCGCCACATAGCAGAAAGAGGGTTATGTGTGCCCTATAGATGGTTAGATGAGTGGATCAAAAGAACGGAGGATAGACCAAAGAAGAATGAGAAATGATCCTCGATTGACAATTTGGCCTAATCAATAAGAAACTTAAGGATATCTAACGAGCCAAGGTCATCGAACAGTATGAGCTTAACACTTTTGAAATGGGGCATCTTTTTAAAGTAAATATTTTGACACAAAGGTGGAGGGTTATTAGCAGATTAGTTGTGAAGGAGAGGGAAGGTATATGTATGCACGCTAAGCTCTTTATATGAGAGTGAATAGAAGTTTAAGTAAAAAAAGCGTAGTTGGAGAATACAATAGTAAGAACTCAAGAGCAAGACAGTCAACATTATATAAGGACATCAACTCAATTTGACCAACAAGTCCTAGTGACTCAAATATACTTTCGTAAAGCACATGATTCGAAGATATAGAGTTGAAAGTATACCATGAAAATTAATAATAGTAAGCATTTCTCTGATTCCCGAAAGTCGAATTACATATTTGCACATCCTATTTCGACCCTCTTCTTTCACTACTATACAGGCATGAAACATTTTATAACAAAAGGCGAGCACTTTGAACCAATGAAATACTATTTACTACGAATGTGTGTATGTAGATAGAACAAACGATGACAATAAGCTTAATCAAATTATGATTTGTTCACGTCGAAATTACAGGCTTTTTATTTCGGACAAAATATAAGTGGTGATCTTTCATTGCATCCACTGGTTTCTCGAGCTAAAATAAAATATTTTAAGTTATACATATGCATGCAGTAAAATAATTATTAAAGTGCTGAATAAGAAGTAATGCAACAAATACCTTAAATCCAATTGACGAAGCTATATCTTGAGCTCTCTTAACGTAACCACGAATATTTTCCTCCTTCAAGCCAATTATGTACCTTAAAAATAAAGAGAACATTTATATATCTTACAAAATTGGTTAAAATACCAAATTTATCTCCGGTATCGTCTACTTACAAAACAGATTCAATTATAAGCTTGCAATCATCGGTGCATATGTCAAGTAACTCTCCAGACGCCTTTTCAAGATCAACTAGAGAGGAAATTCCGACGTAGATAATAGACGCTTTATTCGTGTCGTCAATAAATTTCGAACGTAATCGGGTGGTCAAATCTACGAATGTTGTTCCTGGCGAGTAGAAATCCATGAAAAATTTTTCGCATAAATTGACTTCGGCCTCAGCTATTTCTGCTAAAATTATATAAATCGCTATTAGGAAAATTGAATACATATAATTAAGGAGTTTATTGATAAATGATAGGTATTTAAATGTAAATATTTTCTTACCCAAATCTAAAGAGTTTAAATAAATGGTATGGATTATCGAGGCCATTAAGGTAATCGCTCTTTAACACTCATCTGCAATAAAGGCGCCAAAATTACAAATAGTTGAGTAGGGGAAAGCCGAATTTTGCCAGTTCTTTAATCTGGGAGTCATAAGGTATCGCTTTGGCATGCTAATCCAATGGTACGCTCCTAGATTAGCCTTACGTCTCAAATTTGAGCATTAAATACTGCGTCAGAATCGTATATTAGCATGAATGATGAAAATATATACCAGTCTAAGAGCTATTTTAGATATTTAAATCGCCATAGGTACTGTTTTGTAGACTATGACAGCCACCATCGAAATTCACAAATATTTGTAATAGGAAAGATTGTGTCCACCATCAACTCTTAGTTATTTTTTCCCCAACTTTTTGTTAAAACACAGTCAAGACTGTTATTCAGTATCTAATTAAAACGAAAGATAATTGGTTAATAACATACTGACTAACACATAAACTGCGCAACAGAACAACACCTCAAAAAATAGAATTCCGTGCACTTAATTTAGCAACAGTCGCTTTGAACACAACAAGTGCAACATCATTTAAAAAGAAGCCTTCTAAAACAATCAACGAACTCAAGGGTTGAGGTTGAATGACTTCTGTTTATTCCCACCATCCAATTAACAAAATTCAAGCGAATACACTCTGTACTTCTCTACTTATAGCAAGATTCAGAAGAATAATTAAAATCCAATATGACAAGTACTGTTATTGGCGCAATCTTATAAAAAGGAGATTTATCCGAAGAGTCATTGACAAATGGACTAAATTTAGCAAACAAAAGAAGTTTGAAACCGTCTCGAAAAATCTTCGCAATGGTTCATTACATTTGGAATTGAAATAGTAAGTTATTGATTTGTTACTGAGCTAAAGAAGCGCCAATTGAAATGGACCAAATTTATCTGAGAAAATGATAGAGGCACACTAAAATACTTAGACAATATCATCTAGAATCGTAATTTTGAAGGACTAGTGGAATTGAAAGTCATTAAAAAAAGACTTGCTTTCATTTGCATCGGCACAAAATTCAACAGATGCTATGGATGCTGGCGCTTTTTTCCCATTTTGCATTTCCCACAAAAGACAACGCAAGTTTATTTCGGATAAAACTGCCGCGCCATAGACTATCCTTCCACCTGGAAGCGTTTTTGAATGTTCTGGTGATCGGTCAGTGAAAGTGCCAAATGCTAAATAGGGTGAACATACGATATCTCCCCAGTAACCAATCAGAGTGGAACCTGCAAGATCATTCCTAGCATGACGATATGAGAAGTATCGAGGTGACGCGAGACTCCGGTTTGGTGAAAGGTAACTCGCCTCACGAGGTGAGAAAGCAACGCCACTGCTTCGCCAGCGACCATATTCCTTGCTTTCAAATGTATTAATCTACAAAATATTTTTTTTGTATATTAAGCATTAATTGACAAACAAAATTAAATGTGATAATGCCACTGAATATAACTCAAAATTGTAGCATATACAGGAAAAATAGACTTGTTAGGTGAAATAAATCATAATTTGCATTAATTCAAGCAAGCATTCAGCACAATTTGCACATAATGGCCTTCAAAGCTCGGGTCCAACTGCTGTAGCATTCTAAATAACTCAACCAAAACCCATAGAAGCGCAAAAAAATTTGCAGCTCCCTTAGCTACTTCCCATTGATGGAATATTAGTTTGAACTTTCTTTGTGAATGTGTGTTTATTAATTGGGAATGGTTGTCTCATTTATCATGTGTACCCTCACAGAGTTTTGGTTCTATTACAAAATCAGACTAAAATTAGGCCCAATCTCAAATCAAGAACAAAGTAATTTAACACATTTAAAAGCACTACCTTCGAGTTTCACGTTGCGCCCACAATCCCTATTAAATAGTGCATTGCCAGTCCAATTGAGACAGTTGAATTATGGCTTAATTAATCATTTAATTCCAAATTACTGCATCGATTTGAGTTTATATACTGTTATATTGGAAATCTTGGATTGAAAGTGAGCATTCTGGGATTGACGCTTCCGGTCGAAAGAAATGAAAATTATTACGGCTAATTGAAACAATTGCAGTCCACTTGAATCAGAATGATAACGAAGCAATTTACCATAAATAATGCAACTTATTATAAATAAGTAAAATAGGCATTTCGAACTTACTCCTCGATCTCTAAGAGTAATGGAGCAATCCCAGTCAAAAACATTAGGAATAGCATCATAGCGCACGCCAAGGTGTTGGCGAACTCTCGAATTCCTAAAATGAACGGCGCTTTGTACTTATTTCTAACAAGAGACAAGTATATGCCGATGCAAAATTTATAACTTAAAGTAAATGCTTGTACACAGTCGCAAAAAATGGGAAAACAAACCAATATGTGGATATGTCGAATTTGGGGAGGTTCTTCCGCCGCCAAGTTTTGAAAGTGCATTCCAAATGGTCCCGATGTTTTGATTTTAAATTATTAATAGAAATATGAGGGTGAAAGCTATCGAAAACTCCTGTATCTGTGATAGTCCTGAATTCTCAATACTTAAAGAAAATTTAGGAATATACCGAATAAATTTTGAAGCAGTTTCATCCAACCATATCTCAGATGATTCACGAATAAGGGAATTGCCATAGAGTTCAAGAAATAGTTCGGTCTTTTCTTCAAGAAAAATTATCCCTATGGATAATTACCTTGAATTCCAAGCTCCTCTCTCGGCATGCAAGCTATCTGAATCTGCAGAATTTGTCGAGCAACTAGTTCAATACTACTTTCAAAAATGTTAAACTTTCAATAAGACTTTATTTCTTTTACTTTAAAGTTGCTAGAAATATCTCTAGATTGAGAAATTGATTTTATGATATTTCGACCATCACTCAACCCGAAACAAAATACATTAACTGAGACATTTGAAATGCAAAAAGCTATTACCATTTTCACGATCTTCATTAAATCCTTCAAAGATATTAATTGCTGGTGTTAATCCCCACCAAACGATATAACCAAGAGCCTCGGAATCGTTTATCAACATCCCTAAATATTCGTAAATTTACCATTTGGTATCTGTGACCATGGATGAATTAAACACTTTTGCCATATAATGATAAAACAAAACAGAAGTATAGTCAAGTTATTAAAAAACAGCATTATTTAATTTTATTTAAACTATTTTGCCTTGTGTATAATATATTCGAAACCAATAGTAAATGTTGAAATATTATGTTCATTTGCAAATGCATATATAATTCATTTCAAAAGAGATTTTAGTACTTCTTTCAGAAATTATACCTTTCATCTATTCATTAATATGATGCGTGTTTTCTAAAACCTTACTAGTTATTCTGAGCTATTTACCTCGCATATTTTATTCGGTTGATATTTAAGCAACAACTATATCTATATTTATGACTTATAATCAAACAATACTAAACAAAATCAAATACATTACAGATCTTGAGCAAATAGCATTGTGTCTTTGTTGGCCATCAAACTCGAGCTAAATATATTCAGCATTTGAAGAATCATGAAAGATAAAATAATAATCACTAGGTGATGACTCGAAAACTTTGTCATTAACATAAATCGTGCATGTCAATATTTTCATAAAAATAAGGTAGTTCAAGGTAATAGATTGTATGCCTCTATTTTGGCTAATTATTTTATCTTGCTTGGTGGAAATATACAAACTATTGTAAAGATAGGCAGACAAATAATCAGAGAAGAATATTCGCCTAAACTAGAACTTAGAATAACTGCAGATTCACGAGAATAAACCAAATTCTACTTAAAAGGACTCAACTTAAAGAATTTGACTAAAAAATGCACTATAGTGTATAACAGCTAATAAATATCTTTAGTATATTTGTGCTCAAATATATAGTCAATTCCTTTAACTTTATACACTTTTAGGCCTGAGTTCACATCATGAGAAGCTGCTAAAAACGAATTTTCAACAATAACTTTAAGTATTTATTAATTGCGCGTTATCCATGGTACTCGCAACCCAATGTAATGGACTATTCATAATATATTTGTAAAAGGTACTTTGTTATAATCAGTACTTATGCTTTTCAATGCACTACTTAGATTCTATTATTTCAGATTCAGGCCTAATATAAATGAAATGTCCTTAAAAATGATATATTTTATATGCCTGGATATCGTTTTTAATAGCAAGTAGCAGAAAATAACTAAACTGTAACCTATTCGAATGCAATAATTGCAGTATTTATTGATGTATTCTTTCTTTTAGTTAAACCTTCAAAAATATCTTTTGTCATTTTGAGTTATTTCAATGGAAGCCTAATTGGCATATTTAAATAAGGTATGCTACTGAAATGCCCGTACGTGCAACATTTGGCGAACGATTCTCCAGTCAAACTGCAACAGCGCATACAGATGTAGTAGATAGGTTGAAATTTAGCGGAGCGGATATATCTTTGCTTGCCTCCACAAGAGTTTAAGCAGTAATGCAATCATTTGAGGCCTGATTAAACACCATTCAGTACATGAGAAGGAAGGCGTTTCTAATCCTCTGAAGTGTCCGCTTGAGAGCGACAACAAATCGTTATTCTTAAATTTCGATTGCTGTATAAAGACCCAGATAAAAGTTTTGAAAAAGGGAAGAATTTTAGTGCATACTGTTTTCTTAAACACTGCTTTCTAGTAGTCTACGAGGTAGAAATGCATGTTAAAAGCTACCGTTCGACAGTGCAATTGTGGTAGACTCTTGAGGGAAAATGCTATTCTTTGCTTGCTAAACAATAGCAAGTGTACTCTAAACATCCAATGAAGATCCCTTAAGTCAATAAGGAACACGATGAGTATTGAAATTCAGCAGATTACGTGAATAAGCAAGAGGCTGTAGAAGGTCCTTCTAGTGCAGGTGTTTAAGTTCACTGAACACACTTGACGAGGCTTCCTGTGGAACTAGTCACTTAGGGCAGAAAGCTGGCTTAGCATCCAATATCAGTATTCCTTCTTCTCGGAATTCATTACAAACATCAGAACTATAAAATATCACAACGAAAAGCCAGTCCGTAATCATAAACTGCTCCGCTTTAACTGCTCCCAGAAAGCGATAATTAAAAAAGTGATATTTGCGCCAGTTTAGAACAACGAAAGGATTAATTTGGAAGATATACACGCGTTTTTGCCTTTAATAGGTTAACCTAGTTCAAAATTTGCATAGTGTACACCAGGGCCATGAGATGTTTCTATTTGGAGTATTTAGATAATGATTTTATCGACGATATATTTATTGAAATTAAACTGATACTGCCCATGACTGGTTCATTCTAACGTAAAATTTGTTTTCCATTCGGGTTTCTTCGTTGATTGTCTGTTATCCTTGCCTTATAATGAAAAATTATTGCCACAAATTTTGCTAGTGATGGACCATGTGCGAAGACACCAGTATCATTCTATCGCATTTTTTTCAAATACTGCTGTCAATTTGTACAAAAATATTAGTAAGAAATTTGGAATTTTATTCTAATTTATACCAGATAGCGGCTTTATGACAATTCTACAACCTTTAATGATTTTCAGTGACAGATTTTCACAAATTGTATCAAACGACAGATAGGCATATAAATTAAGCTGATAGTTATTGTTAAATAAGTATAAGATTAATAAAACAAAAAATACTAGATATATATAAATAAACCTCTTGAAATGGCAGTAAACCCATTTAAATGGGAAAATTTTTCTAAACCGAATGATGCACGAGCCTGTTTTTTTTCAAAATTAATTGATTTGCTAAAATTTTGCATGAGCATTCTGTTCCTTATTGAATTTGTATACTAAAACAAATGATTAAATTCAAAGAACGGACAAAGTGTAAGCAAGTTAGTTTTAATAGAAAGATAATTCATCACATTAGTATAATACAGAGTATTACAACCAAAAACAGTGTTAAAGAATATATTATAATAACTAAAAGATAAATTGAAAATTATATGTCCACAAACTTTAACACTTGTGCATTAAATTAATCATTTAATATCAAGGACGCGGCGGCGGTCTGTATGAAGTCATAATTTGTCCTTGAATTATTTGTAGTAAATGCAGAATTTATTTCAAAGCCATCCGTATTCCACTCGAGCAGGAACTCTTATAGGTAATTGGATTTTCGTTATGTGATCTACGTATATCTCTCTGTTTGTTGCTGTTAAACGCTTTTTCATACGTTATATTACAAAATATAACTTTAGTTTATGATTTTTATAATTTTGTTTATTTATTTGGTGAATATTTCTGGTTACAAATAATGAGCTTCTTGATGTGGTTTTGTAATAGTTGATTCACACTTATTATTAATAACGTATGAGGCGTTTAATTACACTTCAAAGCATTTTAGCTAGCTTCTCTATAACGAACTGTTTCATAAACTCTGCATTAAGTTCTTTTACCCACAAATAATTATCTATAATATTATTTTTAGCCTTAAGTTGGTTTCTTTTCTTCATTTTAGAACGTGCTACCGACAGTGGAAATTTAGCTGTAGATTGGACAATTGTTTTGGAAATATGTGATGCTCTAGGTGAAACCGATGAAGGGTACTTTATGCCGTATTCTTGAAATTTAAACTTTATAGACCACGAGATGCGATTCGGGCTATTCGAAAACGTTTGACATCCTCAGCTGGAAAGGACCACATCAGCATCTGGTATACCCTCATTCTTATTGAGGCCTGTCTCAAAAACTGTGGACGTCGTTTTCAAGCTCAAGTCGCCAATCGTGATTTCCTTCACGACCTCATTAAGGTTCTACTCCCTAAACACAATCCTCCCATTCAACTCCAAACAAAGATTCTTTATATGATTAAGGTGCGGTTTCCAATATTTTTTTAAAGCTTCCATTTAGCAAATAGCAAACATTAAATACCCCGATTTTAGTAGCATTACCTTTTTACAATTTTAGACTCATTCGTTAATTACTGGAATTTAAAAGTTTGATATGATTGTTCGTGCGCCTTTTGTATGTTATCTGACTGTTGGACTTCTCCTGTTTTATTCAATTATAAATAGTACCTTATTGGTTTCAGGCTCCTTTGAATTTTTCAAGAAGTGGGGGAGATAATGACGTATTATTTTAGCATTTTACCGAATTTGAAGCATGCACTTATTTCGTTATTCAAATGTCGTTCACCCTTTCTAGTCATTTTTTGTGTACTTTTTTTCATAGAAGCCGAAATCCAAGTGTAAACTTGAATTATGCATTGTTTAAAGGGATTCGTACTAATTCATACAAACGACTTCAAGTTTAAGCGTTATTTTCAATGTATTAATTTGATGAGAAGAGTTTTGCTCAGCGCATGTTTTCGAGAGATTTATATGGGCAAAACAGAGTAGATTTCTTTTTGAATTAGCGATAATGTAACCACTGTCTTCTTCGCCTTCACTTAGAATCGACGCACGTTGCTACTATTTTATGAATTCGTTGAAGGCAGAATTTTAATCATTTATTAAAGTTGTATAGATTTATTTTTTCTGTCTGTATTGAAGGGTAAGTATAAATGCATGTCTCAATCTTTGTGTTTTACCATTTAAAGTCTTGGGTCGACGCTAATTGGGATGTTCCTGGAAGACGTGATTTGGAAAAGGTTTACACTGCACTTCGTCGAAAAGGCGTCCAATTTCCAAACTCATTGAATTGTCAAGCTCCTCCTTTACCCCATCAACAATATTCAGCAGTGAGTTTGACCGTTTTTCTCGATGAAAATGTCTCTAACTTCGAGCTTCTTATCAACTCCTTCGATTGATCACTGTCTTAGCCAATGGTATTTCATCAGTGGGTAATTTAAGGGGGCAAAGTAGAACAAGCACGATTTTTCCCCAGTAAGGTTATTTTCAAATCAGCGTCCATAACTCCCAGCGCTGTTATTTATAAAGAGCACAGATTGATCAGATGTCCTCTTTATCTCCTGTGTAGCCGATTGATGTCAAATTTAATCCGGTAAAAATTGGGCAATGGGATTAGTTTCCTTGTAGCGATTGTAAACGCCGTTTACTTTTTTATATGTTTGGTTAAATTTTAATAAATTTAAAAATACCACGAAAGCATAATAATTACTCGCTTTTAGAGAAAAAACACACACAGGAAGTGCGTCTATGTTTTTTGCCCACATTTATTCAATAATTTTAGCAATATTCATTTCATTGTTTTCTTGACATTAAATACATTTTACCTGGTCTCTATAACAAATATTTTTCTGTTTCGACGTTAAATTAATTCCTTATTTTCTTCGCTTTTTTTTATTATTTTTATTATTTTATTTTTTTTCGCTTTCTAATTAGATCCAAGTTAAAGACGGAGTTTGATGTGGATATAAATTTTCGCTGAGTTAGCTAACTATTTGGCTGCGTGGTGTGAGACTTGCCTGTCTGTTCAGTCTAACTTCAAAGGTATTACCCCAAAACTACCTTTTAAAACTTCCAATTTGACAACGTACCAATTTGTTGTAAACTTCGACAACCACTCGTTAGAGCGGAAATATAGCGAGAAATAATAGCGAAAGTCGCTATGCCATTTCATCACTTTTGCTATAACTAGGGCTATTGAAAGTAAATCCCCATAAATCAACCTCAAAATTTCCCTAGACTTTGTGCCGAGTTGTGAACGCAATTTCAAGTTTGCATTCCAAGTGTCCGAAGCCAAAGATATTAAATGCCATCTCTTGGGAGTACAAATGCAGCTTGCTGTGTTTATATCTTAGCAGCAGGATTTGGCTCTATTTGCTACACCTCAAGGAATAGTCAACTTCCACTCCCAAAGCACGTAAGGCCTCCAAACTGCTATATCTTCACACGACGTGCTGTTTTGTTTTGGGAGGCCGCTGTCGAGGTAGACCCCAGTCACCGCCGTGCCAGTACCACAAGAGCCAGCCACGTAGTGAACAAGATGAGAGCATTTTTGATGCCCCTCTCATGGAAGGTGTAAAACCTGTTTGATCCAGATTCCCTGTCCTAGGCTTGATTATGGGCCACTTTGAGAGTGTAAAATTAACATTAATGGCGACTATTTTGTGAAAAGCGCCTTATCAATAGCCTAATCTCCTTATCCATTGAATCCTTCACTTATCAACTCTTTCTTGATATTGCCAAGCTCAACCTGGGTGTCCTGTGAGCTGTCTTTTATCGATTGCAAAAGTAGTGGATTGAATAGTGTGCTGTTTCTCGATCTCCCCGTGTTCGGTTTACTGTTTTCGTTAGCCCTCTATTGTTACCTCAGAAATGTAAAGTGCAAATTGGAATATCGGACGGTGTGTGCGAAGTATTTGTCATTTATTTTTTTGTCCGCGTAAAAGAGGAATAATGACGTTAGTATTTACCAAATAGAAACCATTCAAGGCAGTGGATAGTAAGCAAGTCTAGATGGAACGTCTAGCTGATCAATTGGAGTACATTTTGGAATCAGAGGAGCTTGTTGTTTCCAAGCTTGGCGAACAAAATTAAAAAATATTTTCCCCATTTTTAAATTGATTTTAATGAATCTTAGAACTGTTCTACTATTCTATTGAGCTTCGAGGTTGGTCATAGCTGATACTGGTTAAGAATTTTGAGATGCAAGTTACTTAAATCATATTAGACGCCGGTGTTGAGGTAGTAGAAATCTGTTTTATTTTTTTTATTCTTTCACTGATGATTAGTTCTGAGGTCTAAGCAACACCCTGGGCTTTTAGCACTAAAGGCTATTTGCTCTGTCACAGACGCTTTTTTATGTCCGAATAGCAAGGTTTGGGAATAGCACACCGCGTCTAGGTTTGAACTTCGTTTTTATTCACCTGACGCAAAGGTTCTGGTTTTCAAACATTTTGACGCACTCATTGTAGGCCGAGGGGGAGCAATTTAGACTCATTGTGATACTTCGACTCACTGAAGGTGTACTAAATGCTATCAGACTCATGGTCACCGTAACCTTGCAGACCTTGCCAATTGACCGCTTCAATATGGCGAAATCATCTGTTATAAGATATTCTGCCAGGTGTTAGTGAAAATGCCATTAATAAACTAATTGCGAACAACGTTTAAAATTTTAGTAGACATCATAGAGACCATATCTGATGTAGTTCACAGTTTTATAACGTCAATTCCAACTGACAAGTCACATGTGGAGTGAGTGCCAGAAGTGGTCAGCCACATTCACTTCGTCACGTAAGTTTGAGCATTTTTACTCTACATCGCCTGTTTTCTTCGCCTTTCCAACATTTTGGTATTGTAAGTTTGAATTAAGTCTTACTGATTTGTTTCCCACTTCTATTTAAGCCATCATCAAAACGCATATTTGCCAAATTTGGCCCTAGAAAGTAATATTAACCGAGGGCACATCTTTACTTACCCCACCATGACCTCTTCGGTAAAGTTCTAAAGTTCACCCGAAGGACTATAACTATTTGCTTTAAATTCACTTTACTTTATCATCTGGTTTTGATAAGTAGAATTTACAATTGTATAAGAGGTTTATAATGCGCCAGATTAGTTGACCAATTTTATCCGAAACCAGAACCCACTCAATCTATCTACATCAGCGGGGTTTATGACCTTCCACTCTGAACGTAGCATTCATTTGCTTCCAACTCCTTAAGTTCTCAGAGGCACCTTGTGTAGAGGCCTTTTTACAGTAATTGGATGAATTTCATTGGTTGGCCTATTTATTTGACCTACAGAATTGATCGTTCCTAGTAAGTTTACTTGTTTCCTAGCACACATTTGCATCCGCCTCTCTCTCTCCTCAGAATCCCATTTAAATGTAACAAAATTTTTTTGCTCATTTTCAGCTCAGTTTCTGATCTTTCCCTCCTTTTTCCTCTTCTTCTTCTTTTGCCGATCATGAATATTTCATGTTTTCTGGCTAAAATTCTGCTTTAAATACCTGCCCAGTTTGTTTTCCTGCCTAACGTCCTAATAATCAAATGAAAAACTGCCATACAAACCTGTGCCTTAATATGCTGGTTTAATGAATCTGTCGATTTGATTGGTTAATTGGATAGTTGAATGGAGGGAGGCAGAAGCCGGGGAGGGGGGGGGGGGGGGGGCGGAGGGTGAGGGTAGGGGTTTGCGTTTGAAGGAACTTGTGACGGGGTGCGTGTGTGTGTGTGTGTGTGTGTGCGCGCGCTTGGGCTATGTTGAAAAGGTGATTGGATCGCTTAGTCAGTTTGACCTTTCCGGGTCGCAACACGCCACCATCCACTTAGGATCCGATCTCTACCTATAACCGCAGGAAGTGTGGCATTTAGT
>UZAE01012575.1:0-36866 GCA_900617975.1 Rodentolepis nana | reverse complement strand
GGGGGGGGGGAGGGGGGAGTAGAGAGAAGAAGAATATGGCAAATTGACAACGCACCTAAGAGATGAATTGCGGTGTTGCTGTTGTTGTTGATTGTGAGAATCATCCTCAGTGAGGGAGAGATTGGACCCAGCAACATAGAGACCTTGGCCTTGTCGTAGACCCTGACCCAGAGCCTTCTTCAACTCCAAAAGCTTTTGCTTTTGCAGTCGAATAGTCTAAAATCGGAGGGAAGTAAGAATTGAATAGTACTTCTATTAATAAGATGGATATATAAAAGAATAGAGGCCTTGCAACAACTTTGTCAATATTATGGTGAAAAAGGAAATTACGCAAGTAATATATAAATTTTGATAACAAAAAAGTGAAATTCTGTGATTGCAAACTTTCAAGATGAATTCTAAATGCGATAAAAGCGCCAAGACAAATATTGAATAGACGACGGCTGAATGAGGAAATGACCAAGGATTACGTCAATTTACCCGACGGCATAGAAGAAATATCCCCAAGGGCTCCTATTGAACTTTATTTAATTGAACTCCGAAAATGTCATGCAAACTACGGAAAGAGATAATAGACCTGACTGATAAAGTAAAAATTGCACCATTTTTAAATATTTTTACATTAGACTAGAATTGCGGGATACTTTGACTGGTTTCTGCGATTGGCAAGAGTTCATGGAGGCAGTCAATCATCCAAACCGAAGTTCCCACACTATGCATTTTCAAATTTAGCAAGCAGAAAAAAAATTTATTCACATTTTAAAAATAACTATAACTGTTGGTAAAAGACTCAAAATACAAAAACCAAGGTAAGAATTCATTTAAAGACAACGGAATCTAGTGAAAAAACGCAATTTTTACGAATTCAATAATCAAACAAAAAATTATCAAAAAACAGAAATGCCAGCTTAAAAGTAAACTACACTTTTGATAAACAAGACGTTCGAACATCGGTGGATATAGTGTTCTGCATACTTAAAAAATGAACTGAGTGTCGTAGAGAACTGGGGCAGGCACTCTTCACAACGTGGGAAGAGGGGGGCGGGGGGTGGGCCTGATAGCGAGATCTGGGAACACTGAATTCTCAGCTCTTAAATTCTGCTCCAAAATTCTTCCCCCTCCTCCTTTATGCTATATACGATAACACATGCGCTTTTTTATTGCACATCTTAAAAATATGAATAAATCATTCGCCAACCTAGAGATCCAGAGGAAGGAGGGAGGGTGGGAGGGAGGGGGGGGGGGGGGAGGGAGGGGGGGGGGAGAGAGAGAGTAAAGGAGGGAGACTGCAAATTCCAACACGTTCACGTTTCCCTGTTTACGAGTGATCCCATCGGAAACGCGAACGTACCAATGCCTCTCCCCTCCCCCCCCCTCTCCCTCTCCCCCAAGCATCTCTAAATTAACCACACTCTTGGTCTGAGGTGAGAAGTGAGCGTGCAAACACACTCATTTCAACGGACCAGTCCACCTTGGAACAACTGTTGAGTTCTATAGGACAGAGACGAGCTAGTTGGGAACCACTCAAAATGGAGGCTGGAATACAATGAACACAATACCAGGTGCATAGTTCGATACATGAAAGGGTGGTAGCAAAGAAATCCTGTACCTACAAAAGAGCACCTAAGTCATCATTTACAACTACTCCCCTCCCCCCCTCCCCCTCCCCCCTCCCTGTTGCAACTGCAGTGTTTCCATCCACAGGTTTGAACTAAAAACCAATTCCAGTGTTTTCCTGTTCGGTCGCATTTCGAAATGGCTTTGCTCGAAGTATAGTCTGTGGAAGTGGAAAAGGTGAAGAGGGAGTGGAGTTGAGTGGAGTGGAGTGGGGCGAAGCTAGGTGAATATGGATTAGGAGGTAGAAGATCTCAATTCTTATCGTCAAATTCTTGTTAGGTCATTTCTGTCTTGAATGCTTGTGTGAGTGATGTGCTCGGGAGGTGTTTCTTCTGAGGGTTAGTGGGTGGGCAGACGGGTGGGCATTACCATGTTTAGGAATTATAGCTTTCCGTCCAAGTTAGCTTGAACACTTATCGTTCAATAGGTGGTGGTTTACTCTTCCCCATCTCTAAAGAAAGTAATAAACGTCGGCTGGGACACATTCGCCCGAACATTGCACTCTGTAGTGCATTTTTCCATGTACTTCTCTCCAAGTATTTGGAAGAAGTATTCAAGCATCAACTCTGATTTGGCTCAGGTAATGAGGTGGGTGTGTGTTTGGTTTGAAGACCACAATAACTTACTCAAGCTTACTTTGTCGTGAAGGACCCACTTTTGGGATTCAGTAGCAAGTTGTCAAGAAATGGGTAAATTACCTGTTGACACGAAAACAGGGGAAAGTACTAGTTTCTCTTCTCACCTTAGTTGGGCTGAGGGAGAGAGATAGAGCGTTAGTGGGGAGGGGAGAGGGGAGAATTGATGGGTTGCACATCGTCGGTCTGTAGGTAAGCGATCATAAATTTCAGTAATGGCGCGTGCACAAGAACTGTTGAGGGAAAAGGAGCATGCAAACGTCTGTCTGACGTGTGTTCTCTTCGGCGCTTTTGGGGGTTGAACACTTTTGCCCCTTAACAAGAAACTTAACTCGATTGGCCCAATAATAAAATGAAACGATTTTTCGACTTGTGAAAAAGTTACTGCTGTTTCCTTCGCTAGCATCCGATTGTAAAGTATGGAATTTCTGCTTAATAAGATTGGAGAATCTGAAAGAGCATTTTTTCTATAATAGGCACTGAATTGTTAGAATGCAATACTGCATGTAAAGAAGCCATTAGTCAAAGCTCTTGCCAAAAAATGCGAATCCCCAATCACTTGAAGTAAAAAATAAAACCCGTTTAACTCGCAGTAAATTGACAAGCAGGAACAATCTCTTTTTTTCAGGCAAATAGGAAGTAAATAGGAACCAAGGAAAAACCAGAATACCATCCCTTGCATACAGAGCCGAACTCATTTACTGACTGGAAGAGAACGTCTTCAAGGTGGTTACATATATTTGATCGATAACAGATGATAGGGAAAAAGGTAAAATATAAGGATGTCTTCCCTGAAAGTTGAAAGTGTTTCAATGGAGCGAATTGTGATTGGCACTTTCAAGATAAACAGAAGAGAATTACAGGGATTATCATTAAAGATAGTTTAAATTCTCTTACAGCTTCGTTGGCAAACATTCACAATCTAATTCTAACTCGTCTGCTGCCAAAAGAAGGCCACAACCTTAAAGTAAACAAAATTAAATTGTTGACGGTGCTATCATTCCAATCTACACTTAGGTAGAACTTCAGCTGATATAGGCTAAGCTAAGGAGTTAACTACTTCTATTTGAGTACTCTAAGCGAATGCAAGGACTATATATGCTTTATAAAAACGTGGCGATCTTCTGATAGGTCAGCCAATAGCACTCAAGATTATATATATCGCCGCTTTGTAACGGGGAGCCAATTCGCCATTGTTCCTAAAAAACTTCACACCAATGATAAACCAAAAAGGTGAATGCAGTAGTCCGGAAATGACTTTAAATCGATAATCTCGTGAGTATGAAGATACAGTTGTTGGCTCACACACAATTTGGGAAGGGATTTTATCTTCAGATCACTATCATTATATTGCTTGTACAGAATGTTTATTACCAAACAAGCATGCCCTTTTAAACCTGGAGATTAGGCTTGCAAACTTCTTTCAGTGGTTGGGAAGGAGGAATGATCTTGTCTGCTATCCAACAACTTACACCAGTAAAAAATATATAACAAATGATTAGTCCGAAGCTTAGGAGAGAGCAAGACTAAACTTACTCCACATGATTAAATGTTCGGTAACTATTTACTAGCCACGAAAAGGTGTAGTTTTTCATCTCATATATATATATATATGCATATATGTACGGGGTACTTTAGAGATGGGCACTGTACATATCAAGTTTGACTGATATTCGAGGAAAACTACGAAATTTCATGTTTGTAACAAAGTATATCATGGGCGTTTGCCTAGGATAAATTACTTACAAAGCTTCTCTTTCATTAGATTGACAGTTTATTTTAACAGGTAGCTCTTTTAATAATTCGAAAGTCTGTATCCAGAAAGTCGGAAAATAGATAAAAGTTTATAAATTAAAACGTGAATATCACTTTGTGTGAAAGTACAAAATGAATAAAAATTATAAAGGTAAATACTTAGCTTATCACCCTTTACTCAAACTGTCACCGATTTTAGACGTATATTCAACAAAATAGTAATGATTTAATTTGTTGATTCACCTTATTTCGATCTGAAATGACCTCGTTCAACTCATCGATTGTAGCCTTGAGAGATCCAACTTCATCCATCAATTCTTGCTTCTGGTTCGATGCCATTTCTGCTATTCGAACGGCGAAATCTTTCTCCATTTCGACTATCTGAAAAGTAGTTACATTTGGTGGAGTTAAAATGCTACTTATATGTTTAAGTAGTGTTTTTATTGGAAGCCTACCTTTGACTGAAGAGTCGTCTGTACATCTCTAAGACTCTGACATTCCAATTCCACTGACTGCGCTGAACGTTGACTCTCAGCAAATTTATCCTGAATGGATTTGAGCTCTTCCTCAGTACTAGCCAGCTTTTCTCTCATATTAGAGGAATGGGCTTGGTGCGCTTGTTCGAGATTTTCCTTTTCAGCCCGCAAGTCTTCATTTGTATTACGAAGAGAGCTAAGTTGATCCTCCAGTTTCGCAACCTTGAGCAAATGACATGTTTTAGTTAAAAAATTAATAATAAGTCAAAGAATTTCAAATTAATGAAAACTAACCGTATCGTTGATTTGCTGAGTAGAAGATTGTTGTTGAGAGTTCGCCTCTTTCAACTGGCCAATCTCGACTGTTTTAGCTTCTATTTGAACGAGTAGGTCTTCTTTCTCCTGCTTCAGTTTGCTTACAGATTTAACTCTCTTCTCAACATCCTTTTCAAGGGTTACAATTCTTTGCTGCAGCTCCTGTTGGATCTTATCTTTCTCCTTCGTCAGCACATCCACAGATTTGCTGCTAGATTCAGCAGTCTTTTCCAAGGCCACAATCCGTGTTTGAAGCTCTTGCTATAAATAATAAAACGAAAAGTTGGCAAGAAGTCAGGTGTGCTACCATAACAGATATAACTGTGAGAATAAAATATCAGCACATACTTGTTGAGCCTCTCTCTCAGCATTAAGAGCGTCAGTCACGGCTGTTGCCGCTTTGAGTTCCTTTTCCAGATTCGTAATATGTAGCTGGAGTTCAGTCTAAATTGAAACATTATCCAATATACCAATGAAAACAGTTAAGTGAGTGAAAGAGCATTTTAATTTTCAAATCAATATATTGCTTTTAGTGCCTGGATTAGCTGGATTAGGATTAGAATTATAAAATTGATGCAATTAACAGTAAATGAACTTACCACCATTTCCATTTTTTCCTGTTTCAACAATTCCGACATTTTGGACTTGTTTTCAAGCTCCTTTTCCAGCTCAGAAATCTTTGACTGAAGCTCCTCCTACAAATTCAAAATTAGGTTATTAAAGAAGGGTCCAAATGGTTTTGAAATTCAATGAACCAAATTTGAGCACAACAGAAAATGAGGCCAATAATAATCCACTAAGATCAAATATCATTATCGCCTGTTGCATATATTGATCGATTTCATACGACAGATGCCAACTCCCCAAAAAGAATAGCTTAATGGAAAAGAGGGTTAGACTAATAAGTGACTGAACGAAAGTTGGGGTCCATACTGCTTTGCTCAAAATTTTAAATCGCACTTTATAGTTGCCAGTTTTTCGAGAAAGCTCCAGTTATAACTGCATTCAATTCTCAAACACCACTAACCTAGAATGAAGTCAAGTCGTTTTCAGCCTCTTAACAATATATGGCAATAAAAAGCAGAGCATAGGCTTAAACCGCTCATATCGATTTGCCATTGCCCTCTACCTACTTAGCATCGTTCTTTAATATGACTCACTTCTTGACCTATAAATTGTGTATCGAACTATACTCTTGTAATTAGGAAAAATTTCAGCTTATGCGTGACACACTTGTATTTTATGGTGATGGTGGATATTCAGTGGCCACCTCTCATTATAAGAGGGGAATTCGTAACAGCAATTTTTTTGGAATTGATACGTTTATGAACTTACAATTAGCAGAAGCATCCTGAATAAAATAAGGCGAATATTCATATCACGTGACATGAGGGAGGGCATTCTGGAGTCTAGCTCACTAATAACCAACCCACTTTCTACCACCCATCTTACTGATCAGGTATAAAACCTGATGAGTATTGGACTTTACGGCCTCTGGTTCATCACTTATGCCCGTTGGCCATTGCACAACTGGTGCACATTAATTAATAGCAAATGTTAATATTACCTTTAACTCCTCATTTTTACGCTGTAGGACATTAGACTGCTGGAGTTCGGCTTTCACTTTCTTTTCAGACTCCGTGATTCGCAGCTGGAGCTCCTGCTGTAATCGAATAAAACAAAAAAAGAAAGGAAAGTATTTCATTAAAACAGTAGTGACAATTGATTGAAAAGTTAGTACATTTTACTCACCTGCAATTCAGATTTCGATTGTCTTAGAATCTCCACTTCCTTGGCACGATTTTCAAGCTCTAATTCCAGGGCTGCAACCATTGATTGAAGTTCTTCCTGCAAATTTTGTCTCAAATTAAACATCAACTGCCCCTGTACAAATTTCGTTTTTAGAAGGTATCACTAACCT
This sequence comes from Rodentolepis nana, assembly GCA_900617975.1. Lineage (NCBI taxonomy): Eukaryota > Metazoa > Platyhelminthes > Cestoda > Cyclophyllidea > Hymenolepididae > Rodentolepis > Rodentolepis nana. The sequence goes on along the minus strand of UZAE01012575.1, from coordinate 30,147 downwards.
TTATTTCCTCCTTTTCTTGCTTCAAAGTGGAAGCTTGGTTAGCTCCAGTTTCTCTCTCCTGCTCGAGAAATTGGACTTGAGAATGAAGTTCTTTCTGTATAAACAAATGCAGAAAATTGGACATACAAGCGAATTTGATTTTCCAAGCTTATAATAGCCAAAGTGAAGGAACTCCTTCCCCCCCCCCCCCCCCCCCCCCCCCNCCTCCCCCCCCCCCCCCTCCCCCCTCGCATTCAATAACACCATAATTAATGGAAATGGTCGATAAGAGCGCGGAAGTAGTTCTATCTAATCGAATTATACTGTGGCTAAACCTGTAGATAATCCAGAACCCAACCCCCCCCCCCCACCCCCACCCCAGATTTTTAACACAAATCTTCTTCAATTTCTTCTTGTTCATACTTTATTTTCAAATTTACCCATTTTTCAAAAATAAATGTGAAAATTTGTAGTTACAAGCATGAAATAAGTTTGCAAAAATAGTAGTATTAATAATACACCTTTAACTCACCTTTAACTCCTCATTCTCACGTTTCAATGCAGCAATCTGTTGAAGCCCAATTTCAGCATTCTTTTCGGAATCGGCTATTCGAAATTCGAGCTCTTGCTTTAAAATTAAAAAACCGGCAATGGTTTAGACCTCAATTTAAATGTCAATTGTACGATTATTGTTAACAGTCTACACTAACTCTGATTTCACTTCTCTCTTGCCTCAATGTCTCCACTTCCTTGGTACGATTTTCAACCTCCACTTCCAGGGTGGAAATCATTGATTGAAGACTTTCCTATAGAAACGATTTCAAAATTGGCATAATAAGATTCTCGGTTTTTCGACTGGGGCTTAAGAGAATAGGCGCACTAACCATTATTTCCGCCTTTTCTTTCTCAAGAGAAACGACTTGCTTTGCACGAACGTCAACCTCCTGTTCTAGATCTTGTAATCGAGATTGAAGATCTTTCTTTAAATGTGAAAAAATACGAGAACATTATAAAGAAGACAACATCTTAATCCCTTAATAGCCTTAGAACCGCACGGCGCACTTTAAAAATAACCGCGACTGATACTAGACTGGTGGCAGAAGGCGCTATTGCCGATTGCAACATGTCGAATACGTCTATAGCCTTCGCCTGACACCAGCAAAATTCATCACGTTTTCGGCATCACTCTGCTTTGTGACACGCTTGAATACGATTGGGTGCATTTTTCAAAAAAAATAATTTGGGCGTTAAAGGTTAAAGAAGAAAATAAAATTTGGGCAAATATTTAAGGAACCAGATAACCAAGAAAGCATAGAATAAGCAAGTTAAAATTCAACCAAGCACTGCGGAAGAAATGAATGTTTTTTTTTCAAGTACATATGAATCCCGATCCCACGCCTAGAATATCATTATGAAACGCAAAGACAAAACTGTGAAGTATACTCTATTCTGAGCTAACTTTAGCTTTGATTTTACCTTTAATTCCTCGTTTTGGGACCCGATTTCATCAGTCTGTTGGAGCTTAGCTTCCATGAGCTTTTCAGAGTTGGCAAGACGAGATTGGAGCTCTTGCTACAGAAAAAAAACGAAACAAGGTACTAATAAAGGAAAAAAATTAGATTATCTTTATTAATATATATGTATATATATTACTTGAAGTTCACTTTGCTCCGCTTTCAACACTTCCACCTCCTTGGTACTAACTTCAAGCTGTGATTCCAAAGTTAAAATCATTGACTGGAATCCCTCCTTTTCAAATGACCAAAATATATTCAAGTAACACATGTGTTTTATCGTAATTGCGATTTAAGGAGATCGAAATGCTAACCTTCAATTCCGCCTTTTCTTGCTCCAAGTTGGCTGCTAGTTTTGAACTCCGTTCGATCTCATTCTCAAGAGCTTGAATTTGAGATTGAAGTTCTTTCTGCAAATATATTATTAGTTTTTAACAGGTGATCTCACAGGCATGTGCAATCATAAATTGACTGTGGTACACTACATACTCATTAATGATGTACATTGATCACGTAAATTATACAGCATAAGTAATGTGTTTCTGGCATGATAATTAAAGACTGGGATGGTTAACTTAACCAAAGGTTTACAAATTCGAGGAGAAACTGTGAATACACCCACTGGGCACAAATAAAATTTCAATTGTGCATTACGGGGTACATTGACCGAATTCTTGCAGAAAAAAAGTCATAAACAAAAGGGAAATTTCCAGAACCTAGTAATAGAAGCAATTTAAGTAAAACGCCTATCAATTCATGCATGTCAGTGGCCCATAAAGCTACAGTAATTTGATGTCACACTTCTATCATATATGGAATGTTGATTTAATTGTTCAATAAAGTACGTTAAAGAGATTCATTGCCGCGCGCTATTACAGAATTACTACTCGGTTTCCATTGAATGACCTACGGTTAACACCAAAGAGAAATGGCGCTTAAACTTCTTTTAGACCACCAACGGTTTTAAAACCATCCTCAAGTTCCTTCTCCAAGACAGATATACGAGCCTGGAGTTGAGTCTACATAATAATAATAATAATAATAATACACACGCTATAAATTATAGAATCATATTAGGTCTGCATCGAATCGTAGTATAAGTCATCAGACAAATTACCTGTCGATCCTCCGCCCCACGAGTCAGCTTATCAATCTGCTGGGATTTATCCGAAGCTTCTTGCTCCAATGCAAATATGCGAGATTTCAGCACTTTCTAGAAGACAAAAAGGTCCACATGAATTGCTACCACACCATAAATCAGCAGATATTCGATGGCAATTACACCAGAAAAACAAGGAGATCGCAAGCTACAATTTATTATTACCAACACTACTAGCAAAAAGTACCATGTCATGTTTGCAAGGAAAGTAATAAGACGTTCCAGATAAGTAAGTAGTCACCACACAATCGCATACTACCACTACACTACGATTATAAGTAACATTTACAACCAAAAAGGTCTGGGCGTTTACCCTTTTTCATTGAAGTAATGATACAGTCTTTGCATCACAATGTAGGCACTAAACCAAGGTTTATTAATTTATTTTACTCTTTTAATTAATTAAACCTCATAACAAAAAGAAAATATGAGGAAAACGCATAACAGCCATAAACACAGGGAGGACAGCAAATTTTGATGATGTTGTCCATAAGTAAAGTTTTCTCTTAAGACCAAATTGTGATTATCTACTTGATTCGATTAAACTCGGCACTCAAAATCAAATTATCAATCTTACATATAAGATTTAATTCGTGTGAAAGAAGGACAAGGTCATCTGAGAAGGAACTAGCTTAAGTGTAGCTCCCGAAATTGATCCTATCCGAATATCTTCAAAGCATTATTTTACAAAAGACAACAAAATCGCCTTCAATAACACAATATATTAATAATTAATTAATTAGCTATCAATTAATAAGTAAGAACTTTTAGTTTAAAATAGAATAGCATTAAACACAACGGCCGGTTATTGATTTAGGAAAATTATTAAACTAACTTATACCACGCACAAATAAAAGAGTGTATAAAGAGCTAGGGTAAAGTGATGCACGGAAAGTCAAAAAAGACGCCAATTAAGGGTAATGCAACCATTTCTGGGGTATAAATGTGTTTAAGTGGAAGGAGGCAAAGTTAATGAATGGCGACAACTTTGCATACCGTAAGTTCTTCCTTCTCCAGTTTGAGCTGTTCCATTGCTAGACTACCCGCCTCAACTTCCTTCTCCAAAGAGGATATTTGAGAATGTAGATCCTGCTGAAAAGAGTAGAAGTAGAACTTATTCAGCCAATTAAATGGGTACGAATCCTTCAAGTTAATAAAATAACCAGTTGATTTGAACTGGTTCATAAACACATGATTGCATGGCCATCCTTCATCTGAAGCTCGAGTAAAAAGAAAAATAACCCTAGGGTAGTAATTTCAAAACGAAAACATTCGAATGACCAATCAAACAAAAACGCATTCAGAGAAAAAAAGTTCAAACAGGAATGACTCAAGCCGATGAAGATAGTTGAGAAATCCACATCCCATAGATGATCTCCAAGTACTTGGCATTCTGCAGTGAATGTGGACTCTCAATGGTCAATTACAAGAAATATCAATAAAGCGTCCTGAAGTAAGGACGCAATCGTCTGCTGATCTGAGTCAATTGCTTCCCATCAATCTCTAACGCGCACACGTAAATCGTTTCAGTGGAGACTGAATATTTAGCATTATAGCAAGAGGCGAATATGAGAACTTTCAAACGTACCGAACTTTGCAGCGCTACGGCATGGTTGTGGCTCTCCAACTTTGCATTTTCTTGGAGAGATGAGACCTTGGCTTCAAGCGAGGCTCGTGTCAACTCCCAATCCCTACGCTCTTCATCGAGAGTCCTTTCAATCTCCGTTATTTTGGATTCTGCTGCCAATGAAGCTGCTTCAGCTTGTATGGATTTTTCCCGGGACTCTGAAAGCTGTCAGTAAAAATAATATTGGAGTATATCATTGTTACCAAACAATGAGAAAACTCCTTAAATGTTTCTACAGAAAGCGACGCTTCAATCGGCTAAAAGAGCCAGTCATCGTATAGGCAAAAGAATAAGTTCGGATGAAAATAGATTGATGAAACGTTTCAAATTCAATCATAGATTTCTAAAGAAGATGGCATATCCAAAGTGCCAAAATAAGTTTTCGTGACATTTCGAACGACTGTGAATCGAATATTTTGGTGGAACACCTGGAATGAAAATACTAGTGGAACGAAGAGGCAAAGTGAATGGGACTTAATCATGTCCATGTACCACCGAAAAGGAACGCTGAAACAACCGAGGAACAAACGCTGAAATCAAAGACCAAGTACTGGTAATAAGACGAGGATTAAAATGGAGGTGCCAAGGAACCAGTGTCATATTAAAGTGGGGGGGGGGGGGAACTCCCGAAATTCCCTAGTTTGACCTCTTTTTCCTTCACTGTCATTTGGTGAATATTTGGGAGTTTCTTTCGTATTTCGACGAGAAAATCATGAGACATCAGGAAAAAGACAACTAGTCAGATCTGCTAATTACAGGGAAGAAGAGTAATGATTAGAACGTAATTAAGGTAATAAAATTGAACCACTAACAACAGTAGTGAAGAAACAGAGAAGAATGCAGCGAGACCTGACATTCAACCTACCTTTCCATATCCCCTTAATTCTCTTTCCTACGGGTATCGCTTCATTCATTTGCTTTGGAATTTTTGTACCAATTTTTCCACGTTAACTAAAATATGCTTATTGAAATGTACTCTACCACGTAGATACATTTTCCATTAATTGGGTTCAAGGCTGATGTATTTGTCATCTCCTAATACGGTGTCAGATAAGCAGTTTATCACACATCTACGTAGGTGATATCAATGGAAGTTACTTACAGAAGAAATATAACCAGCTAAGGTAGGCTCGAATAACGATAAAAATTCAAAAGAGAATGAGCTTTTTACACGGAAATCAACAGAAATTAGGTACAAATTAAATCAGAAGAGAAGATAAACTCAAATAATTAAATATTGTACTTTAATTTGCTATGTATAAAGTCGAAAGAATCCTAGCTTGCAGCAACCAATTGTTCACGACTATTGAAGTAAATAGAGATGTGCATCATGAAGACATGACAACCCCCCCCCCCCTAAACCTAATTCATAAGTTCTGAAAGGCAAGGAGTAAGAAGGTCAAACATTGAAGACTTGATTTGTGGAACCAATTAGCAAAATTTGGACAACCTTATGGCAATTGACTCTCGTTGACTATAAAAACCTCCTAATCAGGTTAATTGCTCTTCTGTTTGGAGGGGCTTTTCCAGAGGGAGTTATAGAAAGAAACATTAAGAACTCACCTCTGTCTCCAATTTTTGTCGTTCACTTTCCCATTGAGCTCTTTCAGCTGCGAATTCTGAAGCATCTTCAGAAATTTTCTTATTCAGGTGGGTGATTTGAGATTCGTAAATGTTGATTTTCTCATTCCAGGTGGACTTTTCATCCTCCAGGCTTTTTCGTGCTTCAGCTAAGTATGTTTCCAATAGTTTGCGCTGAAGAGACAGGGGTAAGTGCGCAGATTGATAATTGAGTAAAAGGAAACAACTTCAGCAACAGTCAACAATGTGGAGCCAAGTAAACAGTAACTGCAACACAAGTGTGTCACTACGACGAAAAATGTTTCATCTACACCCCATCGAACTATGTCAGATTTCGCCTATCAAGTCTAATAAGCTATTTCAGACGAAAAACGAACACCTACTCTGGACTCCAAAACCTAGCCGCATGAAAAACAACTTTTGAAGCACAACAATCTAAGTACGCCTAACTTCCTCTGCACTGAAATTCATCAAGTTCCATCTGTTTAAACGATTGTAGTCGAAATATTTTATTAAGAGGTAATTTGGTAAAGACGTAGTGACTCTGCTTCTTTATGCGCAATCTAAATACGATACTTGTGAAGGACGGGAGTAAGGGAAAGTGTAGTAGTAAGGGACATAAAACCTCATGCAATACCTCAACAAGAAGCGTGGCACATCTTGTCGCTACGGCTTCCGGAGATTCTTCACTAGGAATGGAACTTGATGTGGATAGTGTAGCCTGGCCTATCTGCTCAGAGAGAGCAGGGTCAGGTTCAGTGAGAAGTACAATACGTTCCTCAAGGACCCGAATGCGATCCTGGAGATCGGCTTCACGCTCCGCTGCTCGTTCTTCTATGCAACGGGCTTTACTGAAAGCGTTCTCTGTTTCCAACTGAGCTGCTTTCAAAGCGCCAGAGGATTCTGATGCGGTACGCTCTTGGACGGTCAACGTAGATTTTATCTACAAGAAAGTAGGCAAAATGGCTATGCAACCAGTAAGGATTGTGCAATCAAGGTGTTTGACTCGAAAATAAGGCGTGATTTAAAATTACCAAGAGAAGATTAAAGGTCCCAATTGCAACATAAGCAGAAAAGAAATTATGCCTACTTGAAATAATAAGGGAATATTAAGAACGACTCAGTCTTTGGCTACCCAGGAGTTAAGGTTTCGGAGTTCATGCCAAATCAATTGGCTATAAATAAGAGAAAATCAAGTAAAAAAGGTAAGCGAAATGGTGATTTGAAAATGTATTAAGAAGCCAAATCCGTATACTCCCTTAGTGCACAAGATTATTGGTTATTGAATTATCCTGCTTGTGATTAGACATTTAATGATGATAATGCTATCTCTTACTGGCTAGCATATATGCCACTCTGAAAGGTAATTATAGGCACTCAACGTGAAGAAACAGGCTTGAGAGCTGCAGTACCTCTGTCTTCTACCTAACTCATTTTCTGGACATTTGCAGACCTAGTCGGCGGCAAAATAAACTATCGCTGGTTTATTTAAACTCTTTCACGTTTTTCGACTAATCCTTAATCCACAATATCCAGATGTATAAAAATTAATAGTATATAGAAATATTTCCGTAATTGTGTAAGACTATCACACTTAATCAAGCCATTAAATCGAGGTAAATGTACAAAGTTGACACACAGTCCAAGCAAAATTAATGTTGGCTAAATAGTGAAAGATAATAACAGAGTTGAGGAATTAAATTGAAACCCTGTTGACTGAGAGAGAGTGAGAGAAAGAGATAATAACTGATTTATTAATGTTTTAACCTAGCCCAAACAAAGTGAGCATGAATTGTACGAGAGCACATTACTTAACCACGTGACAGCTCAAATTAACGAGCTGGCACGTATAACACTGAGTAACGTGCAACAAGTAACTCCCACGAGTAAATATAAAAATTAGGCTTTTGTGAATTTTCTCCTTTTAGAAAACTGGTTTGAATATTCTTGATGCTCCTGAAGGAATTTTGCCGGCCACTGTTGACGATCGTCGATTTGCTATTTCCGCACAGAGAAAAGCAACCCCGATATAGCACTAATTCCAAACTATGTGGGCGTTAATATTTTCCTCATTGTACTGGCTGCCTTCTTTACTAAATCAACGAGGTCTAAGTGGATCATAGAAGTAGCGTTATTATAGTGAGCATGCAGATATACTGCATTTGCAGCCTAGTTAATTATAAGCAACGATTTGTTTAACCGTGAATAAGTATCGTAAATTCCAAACTTTTAGGGGAGTGACCATTGAAATGGCAAGATGTTTATAGTCAAGCTCAGAGACGGAAATCTAGACTATGTGATTGCCAGGGCTTAATAATGCTTTGTTGGTCAATGAGTATCAGTCTCAATAGTGTCAAAAGTTGAAGCATTTTCGTACTCTCTCTTTGATAGTTCGAATAAACCATCTTACTCACTAACAAAACAGCTAAATCCACTAAGAAAGAATTACAGAGCCATCAACTAAGAACTAGTTTTAAAAGGAGGTTTTAAAAGAAACCTTTACTAACTAAATAGAGGAAGGATAATAATTAGATTAAAATGAGGAAGTAAGATTAATTCATCGTTAGAAGCTCGTAATGTGCAAAGAATGCGAACCAAATATGGATAATATTGAACCAGAGAGCCGGTGTTGACTCACACTCATTACATGACAATAAAGCAAGTAAACAATAAAAATTCCGAAAACACTAATTAGGATGCAACCAGAATTTGATAGCAACTTGACATACCTTTTCCAACTCCTCAGAAAGCTCATTAAACCTTTTCTCAGCAACGGCTTTCTCCGATTCCAGTAGTTTCAACGCATCATCTTTAGCCAATTGATCACTACGCATTTTTGAGCTATAACAAAGGCAAAAAGGAGAGCCTTATCCCAAATTATGAACGAAGTAGATGTATCTTCAAACACCAAAACTCACCAAATATCCTTGGCTTCTTCCAAAGCCATATTCTTTACTTCTACCTCGTTAGAAACATGGGCGAGTTGTCGAGAAAGATTCTCATTTTCTGTCAATTTATCGGCTAGCTGGGACCTAAGTGTATGTATTTCCTCCTCAGCACCAAGAAGCTGTAAATTAAAAGCTGTAATAAGCGCATTTAATTCGTTCAAAATTAAAATAGGTAAAAATTACATTTAGTTTGACAGATTCCAATTCCATGTTAGTTTTTCGATGAAGTTCTTCCTTTTGTGCGATAACCTCCTCAGAAAGTCGGTTAACTGCAGCTAAGTTAGCTTCAGCTTTACTTAACATACTATTTAAATCGGAGCGATCTTCCGTTTCTTCGATGTCATGATTAAATCTAACAACACTCGGGGCATTCTCGGAGACTTCATTAGCTTGAAGGAGTTCTAAAAGTGGTTAGATTCTGGGAGTGTGAATAGCATACGAGTTTTGAGTCGATCGATTTCCTTTGCAGATGACTCGATAGAGGCATTCTTTTGACGAACTAAATTTTTGAGTTCGTCCAGTTTGCCTTCTAAGTACTTTATTCGATCACTTTTTCGATTCTAAATAAGTAAAAATAATTAAATAAAAAATTTGACTACCGTGGCCGCTGAATTCAAACTAGTCAAAGATTCGGTGGACTCCATCATGGAACCAGCTAAAAATAAGTAGCTTCCAATTAAGGAACTAACAAGTGATAAACAATCATGCGTTAATTATGCAAAGGTACTAATGAAAGGTTAAAAGGTTAAAGACATTGGCAATTAATAAAGTAAAAAATTAATAAAATTACTGAATATAAAGCGATTAAGATATAAATTACCGAAACTATCGGAGTACAAACGTTGTGGATAATAAGTGGAGAAATCGTGCCGAGACACTTATGTAGATAAAGTATAGAAAGCAATAAAATGACAAACCTGCGATTGTGCTTCTTACGGATCGCGAGTCTGAGGACCTTTTCTTGTTCCGATCCTTTGATATCTTATCCTGTAGGTTAGAAAACATTCTGTCGTTGTGGCCTTAAAACTCACAAGCCCTTGAAAATTCGCAATAGCTAGCAATGTATTAAAACAATTAATTAAAATGTGCTATTATCGAAGATATGTTATTAGGCATACCAAGATCATTTAACATGTTTCCGATATTGTCTAAATTTACTAGGTAATGAAACATTTTTTATTTTTTATTTATAGTCAATTCTGTTACTTAGAAAAACAGCATGCCTTATTTTCACATAAGTGGCTTTTCCTTTACCACATGACAAGATATATATGACATCATTGAGCACGTCCTGCTTCTAGTATAAAATAGCTCTTGAATTAAAAGTGAGCATGCGTGTAATTTAGACAGACGCTTGAAGCATTCTTGGATTGTAACTTCATGCATTCAATTTCACGTACATCGGTACCGCCAATTCATTAGTGGGAAGGTAGCCGGAAGACACCAATAAAAGATTAATACATATAAATTTTTATTGCAACGTTCCTCCTTCATGTGTGGTCGTCGATAATTGCATCTGACTAACATTTTAGGAATCTGAGAAAAACAGATGCTTTGGATGCTATTGTCGAGACATTAGTGTTTCGATCACCAGCTGTTGATTGGCACCTGCTGCCTAAACCACAATTTCAGTCAGATTATAAACTTAGATTTACTTATGTTTAATCTGATGGCATCTTGGTGGCTGTTATTTGCTTCTTCATTAATATTTACACAAAAAATTGCCAAAAAATCCGTATTAATTATCATTAATAATTAAAAATTGATCTTATATCTCATTTCGTTTTATGAGAAAATACAATTTGACAATACCACCGAGATTACCTTTACCCAAGCTAAAGTGTTTACATTTGAATATGCCCAATCAGCATGCAATGATACATTATGTATCATTATTATATTATTATTAACATAAAATAATAACTGTTTCAAAAGCATTTATGTGCCTTAGTTTAAAGTATGGAAAGTTAGGCGAAACGGAATAATTTTTCTTAACCTTAGAGTATAATAAGTACCCAGATAAAGCAAAACTGTCACAATGAATTTGAAATTAGTTAATTTGTTTTACTTGACAGCTCCAATTGCACTAACCCAAATTGTTCATGGCTACCTGGGATAGTAACTACTTTTCATCACTCATTTTCTCTTTTCCTCGAGCGATTGGCTCATTATTCTTAAACAATAATGTTAATCCTAGGGAAATGAAGCATGATCCTGACTTTTGGGCATTGTGCAGTATAAATTCCCAACATGTTTAGGCAAGGCAGTCTCGTGCCTGCTCGAGCATTCTGGAGCGTTCGCCCATTATGGTGATAGCGTTATTGAACAAATGAGATCACGAGAGCAGAGACCTCTCGTCGAATCAATAGTCACTATAGAGTCTGTATACTCGACAGAATGCGCAGCCCGAATGAGCATATCCCGTGCCGCAAGACCTGTTTACTCCATATCGTTGAAGTATCTATGCCAACTTGGGTTGGGGGGGGGGGGGGGATTAGTATCAAGATTAATTGGTATAAGTCATTGATTGGATGGATTGCTAAAGGAAGTATCACATTTTATTCATGTCCATAAAAATTTTAATAGGACAACAAAAACTTCAATCTGCATGCATCTCCTTTTTATTAAAGAAAATACCCACTTCATTTCTCAGCAGAAGCACATAAAAAGCGAATGGATAATACGATCATCAGTAGAGAGAAAGTTGCTATCAATAGTAGTAATAATATAAACATTCAAGTAAGCTCCTAGTTGTGCAGGAGAAAGAATAAGGGGGATGGGGGAAAGAATGGGAAAAAAGTAAGGCGCACTGTATTTCTATCTAGCCCGACCAATCCATTGGTTCATAGAACGGCCCCCAACCATGAAAGCACCGTCTAAACATAAATGGTTCAGCATTCTTAGCAGTTAACTTGAGCTGCCTTGGTTTACTAGGTTGAGCCCGACTCATATGTTCCTTATAGAGCTTGGCAGCCTGAAGGGAGAGCTTGACTTCCACATCTGATGTCTTTCGACCAAGCCAGAGATATATCTGCTCACCATTATCCAACATCATCACGTCGTCATTGGCAAGATCATCTTGACAGAAATCAGAACACTTTTCCGAAGCATGGAAGTAGCCCGCATCATTTGACAGGCGGAAAAGGCGGGAATAATTCAAGTAATCTGCATTCTGATCATATCTTGCCTTTCCACCTAGTGTTTGCCAGAAGATTTCTGGTTCTTCACCCTCAGATACCATCGATACATCAGTAGTCTCCTAAAATGTATATCCCAATATATTAGAAACTCGTTCCGGATTTGGATAGACCGGTAAAAAATATAAAACTGACGGGATCGTATATTTGGTCACAAATTGATTGTAGTATCTTTATGTCGTCTGTATGAGCCAATTTTCCTATCCATACAAAGACTTTATCCACATCGGTATTTGCTTTAGTCTTAGGCACCCGTAAAATGTAGGAGAAGGCGGAGTTTAAATTCTGAACGGTGGGTTTCACCTAAAAACAAAATAAACACTGTTACTAATCAAATATCAGTAGCCGAGTGTTTAAAGTTTCGGGAACGACACTTACCTGAAGACACCTAGTAGCAATAGGGTTTCCATTCATTCGGAGATGGTAGAACTGAACGGCATCACGTCTTTCAGGTTCATCACGATCTCGATAACTACCAGAATGGATAACCATCTTGCGGAGGAAGTGTGAAAGGAAGTACATGTCCTCCTGCTGCTGTTTCACGCGTTTAAATTCCACACTTAGCGGACGGCCATTGGCATTAGGATTTCGAGAGAGTTTGGCCTCCATATCTTTTCGGAGTGAGAAGTTAAATGTTAGCCAAGCCAGTTCAGATGCCTCTCGACCTTGCCAGAAGTAAACTACTGTCTTTGTAGGTTCCTCTTCATCTATTTCCTCATCCTGGTCTAATGTGGAAGCTCCATTGGGCCCTCCGTTGTCAGTCTTGTCTGTAGGTGATTCATCTTTGTTTTTTGTATTTTCCTCGCTGCTTGAAGAAAATTCATCGTCCCAATAGCTCGCAATGACAATATACGAGTCTTTGTTGAAGAAGTGACCAAACCATTGTGGGTCAACTGGAGCCCACTTTCGGTCTAAAATGACAAACTGTTGGAGCGAAGGGGTGGGTGAACCTTGTAAAAAGTCAGCATCCAGTTCGAGGGGCTCAATCAACTCATAATTAAGATCATTCATCAATTGAATAGCCTTGTCCCAAGCAAGTGGGGTCTCCCGTGGCGCTAAGAGAGCACGGAGATCCGTTTTAATTTGATCTCTCTCGAGGATGACGTTGGGATCCGCGCCACGCTCTGTCACAGATTGAGCAGTTCGCGTGAAATCTACCGCCATTGCCGGTTCCCAACCGACAAATTGAGCACGAAAGATCTAAAAGACGATAGAAATCCTAGATTGTTGGAACATATTAGCAGACATCAATAATTGAGAGCCAGGGACTATTTACAAACGAAAAGGAGCTCTGTGGCATTATTTAAGGGAGATTCCTTCTTATTACTAAGTAAACCGAGTTAATTCTTCTGCCATTGCGTAGAGAAAAGTTTGTGGATACATTTGTTTACTTCATACATTTCAATTTCACCTCCCATGCAATTTTTCGTATCCTCTGTCTGTGGCGTTTATTTAAACAACTCACTTTTATGTAAATAGATGCTTCATTCATGAGCGATCCAACAACGATCATACTACTTTCCTTATACAGGCTATTTGCATACCCCGAAGATTATGAGGTACAGAGAGTAGGAGGGGGGGGGGGGGGGTGTTATTCCCTGTGTACAGTGGCATTATTTCATAGTGTCGTGTCTCTGAATATTCAACTCAACTCTGACATCTTGTTCTATCGATTTGGCACAATGAGACACTAATACCACTAAAAGCTAGGTTTATTGCGGGGTGAAATCACAAAACATTTTAATCCAAATATTGGACATTTCAAAATACGACAGTCGGACTAATGATATCAAACATAATTCCTTTATTAAAGCACAAACTTATAGCGACCATGAGACTACTACAAGTTTACTTAGTGGTGCAACCTTAGTTTCAACAGCTTCAATTAATTAATTTTAAGAACTAATTTCACGTTCTTTAAGCTCTTTATCCGCATCCTCCAATTACATAGCACCTCTTTCTATTCTCTCCGAGCACATCATTCTACTACCGAATTTGAACCTATGGTTATGAAGGGCAGTACCTTTGCACTTTCTCAGTCCTATATAGAAGGAACTTGAGCAAGAACATAGCATTCAATCGGACACGAGGGAATATCATCCCAACTACTTACCTCACTTTCAGCGCCCTCCGGGCATGGCTGAGGAGGCAATCTTTTGTGAGCGGAGACAATTGGTTCCAGTGAGTTGTCTGCCACAATCTCATCAATTAGGATCTCTTCTGCACCACCGAAACAGCCTCGAGGCATCATCTCAGTCAATTCTTCAGCTAACTTGAATCCAGCGTAGCGTAGAAAACGGGCTGATCGCTTTCCCATCCAAACGAAGAGTTCACCGCCACTGTCTACCAGATAGACGTTATCAGAATTTAGAATGCCTCGGGTGAGCTGACCAAAGGGAAGATCAACCTGAGCAAAATGGAAATAGAGAGAGTAGCAGTCATTGATTTCTATATAAAAATCCAAGTAGTTTGAATATCTAACCACTTTATTAAAAGTTAACAAATTCAAACACTTGTAGGAGGATATCTACAAACGTAGCCTAAAAGTAATGTTCTGCCGCTTACCTGAAGCAGTTCCAAATATCCCTTCCCTAGCTTTACATCGTATAGAATAGGTTTAGGAAGTTTCCAATCCACCGAAATATAGTCTCTGGCCGGAGGAGGTTTCTGTACATTTTTGGGAGGCTTTGGATGATCCACAATGGCCTGAACTGGTCGTTCTTCTTGATGTTCCACAGCCGGTGGTCGGGGAGCTGGTTTCCACAAGCCCATTACAACGGCCCAGAATTCGGTTGATTCACGACCTTCGTGCTCCAGCGATATGGTTGCTTCATTGAGACGCTCCTTTTGTGCAATTTTTTCGGCAAGCAAGCGACCACGGGTCTGGATAAGGCGACGGGAGTTCGAGCCAAACCACACGTAGAGACAGGAGTCACCGTCAACGAGATATACAAACTTGGGATCAAGGGAGGCGGGAGATACGGGCATGGAGACTATGTACATTGTCTTCTCTTGACCGAAGAGACTAGACAAAGGAAAGAAACAACTTCAAGTGTTAGAGAGAGGGGGATAATGACAACTCAATCTGCATCAAATATTAGTACCTAATGGTAGATTATAGCTTGTGTAAAGCGGAAATGCTAGCCAAATCCAATTTAAATACTTTTCGGTATTGCTATTTTGAACTACCAATAACCATAGGTGATCTGGTTATGAAAATTCCCATTAAGATACCCCGGGTCTCTTGTGACTATACTAATTATACTACTAACCCTCTTACTGAATGACAAGAGAACATACCAGACATGATTAAGGTGGCTTCTTTAAGTCGAAAAATCAATATAATAGTATTACTTCTTTCAATCTTCTACCTCGTGATTGAGGATCTAACGTACTGGTCTGATGACTAATAAGGATTAAGAACAGCGCAATTATTCACCGTCTATGACCTTATATAGCCTCATTTCAAATTGTGTCCTTTTAGTGTGCTAACTGTCCTGATGGACCAAGATTTAAGGCGTGGCAATTGGTCTCATTAACTGAATCTCCCTACACTTGAATCTGATGCCAAATTTGACCTAATTTTGCTCGCTCCTGACATCCTCTAACTGGGCTATTCATCTTCCTATTTTTGTCACCAATTAATCATTCTACCTTTAATATATCACATGCACGTATAGTCTACCATTGATCTAGAACCGACTGCACCTATCAATTCTCACGCAACGGATAAGGTAATCCAAGAACATTAAGAACACCGCCACCAAGTCAATACCTCTATATGTCTCTCCACTATTAATATACACTAATGAATATCATAGCATCGATATCCAATGAAATGATTAGGCAACTGGTTTCTCTATGCTGGTGTTCCAAAAAATCATATCTACGGTTCTTCTTTCAATAGATCTTTCCGGTAAAATAATAAGCCTGACTTACTATTATCAATTCTACCAACTCGTCCAGCTGTATCAATTGCAAAGACGTGCGGTTCTAAACCACAGCGAGATATCATAGTGTCAGGAAGAGGTAGCTATTATAGTTGATAGATTAAATGAAGAGTACTGCAATTAATCCAGGCGCTTTTATGCATGCAAATTGGTTTCCGATAAATAGCAATAGCTGACTGACATCCCATCTTCTATCACAGTAGTTATGCAACCGATGTCTCTCTATAAGAATTATTTACTGAATTGAATTCATTGTATCTTAGCCGGGGTTAGAGGAGTACCTACCTATTAGAGATATTTGATCCATTGAATTCGTCTACAAAGCTAGAGACCTTTGGTTCGATATTCATGTTAGATGAGTGGAATGGCCACCACTATGGTTAAGATAAATAGGGCAGCAGAATTCAAGTTTCCGATTAAGTCAACTCCATGAAGCTTTTTCTCTACCCAAAACGAGTGGTGCAAACAACCTTTCAATGAAAGGAAATGGGGGTTGTATTGTGTTTTAAACCCTGTTTGACTAGCCAGTTGGTATTTCGAATGAATAGCAATGCTAAAAAGAGGGTCTTGGAAGAAATAATAAACAGTAAATGGGTAGATTTAGGACATAGAGGGACAACTAAACAAAACCTCAACTGGCTGGGATACGAAATACAATTCAGGAGAAATCATCTTCAATAATCTACTTGGTAGTACACAAAAATAAAACACTATCCAAGGAGACTCACCGATACATACGGACAATCGCCTCCTTGCAAGCCACAATATGGAAACCCGTTGACCCACTGCTTCCCTCCAATATAGTTATCTTATTGCCTGGAAAAAGAGCCAGAAACTCCTGCGACTCATCGCCCTGCTCCTCCCTCTGGGTTTGTCCGTCAATTCCCAGTAAATTGCGCAAATTCACTGCATGCATGGCGACGCAGGCCCTCTTGTCCAGACTCGCTTTGGAGCCAATCCAATAGAAGACATTCCACTCACGGTTGCCTGTGGCTCCTCCGTCTCTGGGCACTTCGGTCACTTCGCGGGTTTGAAGAATGATATAACAGTCACCGGAGAAGAGCTGCCCCACGTATTCCTCATCTTCGGGTTCGAAACGCTTAGGGTAGAACTCATCAATAACCCAAATTTCCACGCCAAGTTGAGTGCCAGCATCCTAAACCGAAAGCGAAACCAAGAAATGGCAGTAAAAATTTAAGTTTTGTTCACATTAATACCCTCCTATTACTACTAATGATTAAGTACAGTTTAATTAAGCACAAACTTAAGGCTACTAAGAACGAAC
Organism: Rodentolepis nana; assembly: GCA_900617975.1. NCBI lineage: Eukaryota > Metazoa > Platyhelminthes > Cestoda > Cyclophyllidea > Hymenolepididae > Rodentolepis > Rodentolepis nana. The sequence continues at coordinate 12,907 of UZAE01012575.1, read as the reverse complement.
TTTTACTAAACCTGAGACGATTGTCGCGGAAAAATGATGCCTGAAAGGAGCAACTTAAAGGAAATTAGAATTTTTGCTTAAAACCCCCTCCCCCATCACTTTGGTATTTATTCCAATATACCCAAGCTCAAAAGGGGACAACAGTAACAATCAGGAGAAACAGCCTCTGAGTAGATCAGCTTTCAGGATTATCCTCCTCAATGAAAGACAAGATGGCTAAGAGACAAGATTTCGAGCTCCTTTACATCCTCCTTCTTAGCAAAAAACATTAACCATTTGGCAAGATATTCAAGCTGAACTATTGAGAAGCATTGGATTAGGGCCAACCAATTGTATGAAAAGTGAGAATTCGATAAAAGCCCTCTAAATAAGTAGTAAATAAAAATGCAGCCGTTTCTTAGTATCACCCTGCTTCCGATTTTCAATTCTAAGGTGAATTCCATACATTCTCCAATCGTAAGTCTTTGCTATTTTGATAAAAGAAAAGAATGGACCGTTTTTAGGCAATAAGTCCAGTCCGGACGCCTTCAATTTGAACACACTAGTTCAGAGGGAACAAAGAAGAGGTAACATTCGAAATAAATGGTCATACTAACCTCATCAAAGATTTCTGAATAATCCAGGTTTGGTTTTGTTAGGGCATCTTTCCATCTCTTCGCGGTAGCCTGCTTCTCGGCATCAGCAGCAGCGGTTTCCGCATACCGTCGACGCATAATGGCGTCACGTTCGCCAGCAATATGCCGCATTCCAGCCAAGACGACCTGTCCACTCCCCTCTAGATCCTCGACACTGTTTTCACCACCATCCAGTCGACGTCGTCGCATGCGTTTCAGACGAGCGGCGGATTCCTAGATTCCAGATGATTGGAGGAAAGAATAAGTAGAACTGTTAATAACTTAGTGTGGAATGTCGAAGTGTCAACCACTTGCTCCAAGAGGTTAGATATGTTTATGGCATAGATTTCCATATCCCTCTATTACTACTTAAAACTCAGTGGTCATCATCTCAATGAAATGTTATGCATATGATAACACATCAAACAAGTCGTTATTTTCAAACAAACCGCATGAATAGATTGAAAAAAAACGAGTTAGAATGAGGTCGATTTCACAATGTGTAAACTGGGAGATTAGGACCAGGCCAAACAGATTCCCAAAACCAACTTTCTTACTTCATGGAATTTGAGAAATTCCCTGCATCTGCGACTGATTTGATCAAATTGTACCACAATCCACTGACAAGCATGGAGTAAATAGCAGAGACAAGTTAATCCAATTAACTTTTATGCTTATCAAATGTTGTTTGCATAGCTGTAAGGTTAAGTTTTTGGGGTCAAACAAAAGACCGATTCGAATCATGACGTTCGAGACTTCTACTGGTTCAGCTTACATAGTGGGAGATTACCTGCTGTTATTTCTTTTCGCCGATCGCATGAAAGTCACTTTCAACATTGGTCATGATGATGCGACTTTCCGGGGGCTTACCTGATGATTTGCTAGGGGCGAAGGATTTGACTTTTGAAGGCAAGCAAATTTTAAGTCGTCTCATTAACAGAACGGTGGATGATAACAGAATATGCAGCACTCGAAGTTATATAAGTTAATTGACCAAAACAATGGCACGTCAATCCAGCATCACTCACCAGTTAAGAATTAGAAATGAAAAACAGCATCACTTTTACAACTAAGTCGTCTTACTTGAAATGGCCATACTAAGCTTTCCAGAAACGTGGGCCGCTAGAAAGCAAAAGGTGCGTTGAAGTGGCTATAATTGCGATTTCAGGAGAAGGGGTTGTGTTTTGCCTAATTTTCTCGCCTAAATGTAGATCTTTTTTAAAGTTAGAGGGCACTGAGATAAAAAATCTGCGCCTATAAAGTCAGTTAACATGAGATCAATGTCTCATTCATTGTGCATGCATTAACATGAGTGGCCAATTGGAATGATTACGTCTAATTGGCCAAAAAGGATGGAGGAACTCAGGTTTACCAAAATAGCGATATACCCGAATATTCACGTCATAAGTATTAATTTAGTGTTCCAAATTGACCTATTATACCGCCAACTTATTCGTTTTGTAAAATCTCTTATACGCTGGTTGGAGGCAAGAAATTGTTAACTAGGTAAAATTTAGTCTAGTCAATTTCATAAACCAGATTCTCTTCAAGGTCAAATCTATGAGCAGACTTCACATCGTTCCCTTCGCCAATACCCCCTTACAGAATCATCACGCAATGCAATTCCCTATTAACCTAGCATTAAGCTGACTGTAATAATACCAGGCTAAGAGAACTAGCAAGAATTTAGAGAGAGAGAAAAAGACACCAATCCACACACAGAAGTTCACCAGCCACAAATCACACACATAGTAAAAGAGGAATAGCATTTGTTTTGAAACTGAATTTTCAAAAAAAAAAGAATCCACATGCAGGAAGTGGGCCAAATGGTACGTGACTGTTTTCAGCGGATTCGGCAGTCTTAAATGAAATAAAGGGCACTTTCTTCCGGATTCAGACAGTGCGAATTATGAATTTACTCGGGATCTAGAATATTTAAAGGCATTGAAAAGAAATCGATTTAACTACTTTCGCCAAACTTGGACGAAATTCAGGCGATTCACACCTCGAGTACCATTACGGTTAAGCAGTCAATCAATCCCATAATTCGAAGCAGTTCAACAGCATCAATTAATAGAGGAAGTCAGCATTGGGCTACCAGTCTTCTAACGTCTCCGTATCTGGATAAACTATAATTACACTTGATAGAGATTCCTTTTTTTGGATAATTTTTAACCAATGTGTAGACGACCAATCAAAATGCCGTGCACATGTTAAAGGTTTTAATACCTAAGGATAGTAATCAGACTAATTGCGCAAGACAATTCGACGCACTATAGAGTGGGCATTGAACTATGAGCCTATTAATGGAACCGTGACGAAGTCAGACGAATGCGAACGTCACCGCAAAAAAGCATCCGAACAGCGCGTCTTGATGTCAAACGTGCTCGATAAGGCATTATATTTGCATTGTACTTAGGAAACGTAAAATGACAAAGTAAGAGGGTACAAAACTGGTAAATTGACTAGGAATAATGCAGGTGGTAGGAGGTGCCACTAGAGCGAAGCAGAGTATAGGATATCGTGAAACGCATTTAAAACTTATAACTTTTTTTTCAAATTTAGCATGCAAAAGTCAGTTAATTTTTTAATAAGTACTTCTAGGCACTTCAACTTTCATGTCTAGTGAATGAAACAATGCTTGAAGTCAGAAAAAGAGAACTAACCTTTCCCTTCTTCACATCCTCACTAGGTTCCGGTTTAATGCCCCTCATCATCTGCAACTGACCATCCAAGGAAAAATCAATATTATAGAAAGCAAGCCCAGCACCCTTTTGCAAAGCTGGTGGTTTGGGAGGGAATCGTAACTTTGGGTTATTATCCACGTCAAATTTCTCCAAATTTTCAATTAGAAAGTGAATCGCATCTGGCAGAGTCTCTAGTTCATTATTCGAGAGGATAAGACGCTTTAGGCGGCCACATCTACATAGACCTGTAAGTGAGGATAGAAGTTGTATAAACTATCGAAATTAATAATAAGTAGTTGAGATGAGTACGATTGGGTACCTTCCGGAATATTCTCCAATTTGTTATTCGAGACATTGAGCACTTCTAGATCATTGAGTTTAGCCATTCCTGAGGGAAGACCAGAAAAGGTGAGCTGATTATCATTGAGATAGAGTTTTCTCAATTTTGTGAGTCGGGTGAGACCAGCAGGAAGACTGCAGAGTTGATTGTGACTCAAATTAAGGTATTCAAGAGACGGCCAATTGTCCGTTAAAGCTGTGAGTTCACTGATCTCATTGTGACTCAGGTCCAACTTACGAAGAGCACGCAGATCAAATATGGGTCCGGGGATGCCAACCAGCTGATTGTGGGAGAGATCAAGGTCGGCTAGCTTGGTCAGACGATCTAGCTCCTTAGGAATGTTATCCAGGCGACGATGGGTTCCTGACATATGCAAGACCTATAAAAGAGTTCAAGTATTCGACAGATAAAATACTCTTTATTGATTCCAAGGGTCGAAACAATGGGGTTCAACACGACTTTAATGGTACAATCTTCAAATAGTTGAGTTATTTCATTAAACATCCTCTATTAGCAAAGGATAGAGTAATTTAGGCACTAACCAGTGCTAACCAATTGCCCGAAGGAAGGCAAGTCTGCGACGATCCGTGTTAGAGAATAACGTTAAAATCACCTATTTGTGACCTTTGTAATGTCATTACTAAGAAAACTGTTGGACCAAATACTAATTGAGTAAATAAATAAATATAAATTGAGTAATGTTAAACTCTTTTCCATTAGACATTGACAGGCGACATTGTTGCTCTACTAACCAAATAGTAACATGAACTAATCGAGGACACACGAATTAATCGATGCTTGCAAAAGTTCCGTAAAAGACACGCTTGTGCAAAATTAGAAATAATGCAATTGGTCAATTCATAACAACGCGATTACGCGCCTTAAATATTGGAATAAACAAGGGAGCAATGCACAACTGATTTAAATTCGCCATTAATTTAATTGGGATTCGGTAACTAATGGAGATTTTGTGCATATGCTTACCCCTAAGACATTTCTTAATTAAATGAAACTATATTTATTTCATACTGCTCGATTTGACCAAGTCAAGCGTAAATTATTAGGCCACAAAGTGTCAATGAAAAAAAACCAGTCAACCGAGACAACAGTAAATGAATGTGCGCTCACTAATAGCCTATTAGGTATGAGTTTAATAAAATCTCCAAAGGCATTGGCACAATCTATTGCCTCTTTGAGATAAGTAGAACAAAATGAAACTACAGCCAAAATACAAGAAACCCGTATGGAAAATTCAATGGAAATTACTTAAAATACCACCCTTCTCCTAAGAGGGCAAGTCCAAAGGGAGACAACCGTGAATCAAGTCTTTAAACATGTTTGACCTAATTAGGTTCTCTGTGTGTGTGTGTGTGTGTGCGTGTGTGTGTGTGTTGATCAGACCTTAACCTTAACGAGCACTTAATCATCGTTTCATCACTTATTGATACATCTTAAATCCATGTGCGGAACACAGAGTGATTCTGTAGCTAACGCAGACTACCAATTTTAACCTCTAGCATATCACCTTTGACAGCTTCTAAAACGTTTCCGTATAACCAAAATTTCGTCCACCTTGGTGCATAACCACATCCACAATCCTACATTTTTTATGTAATACTTTTAAACCTTACACGTTTCATGTAGTTATCTCCATTATCGTTTGTGACTGCATAGCCTTTATCTGATCTATATTTGGCAACTTAATTAAAGGAGAAAAGTAAATTAGTAAGGCCTATCCATTTTAGATAGGTAATTTGAAAGCCCCAAACTCGTCCCACCAATTCCAAAACATTCACAGCTGAGAATAGATCACATATCGATACATTTTATCGATTCTCACCTCCAGATTTTTTATAGCAACGATAGTCCTCGTTTGATAGTGCTGAAAAGGATTATTATTCAAAATCAGTTGTTGAAGTGACGAGCATCTCCTTAGTTGAGCCGGTAGCAACGTCAGACAGTTGCCCGACAGATCTAGCAGCATCAATTCTGTACATTCGGTGAAAATCTCCTGTGGTACCGATGTCAACTGATTATCACTCAAGTTGAGCACCAGTAGTCCTGAAGCATTCTCAATCCCCTTCGGCACTTGAGTTAGCTGGTTACAACTGAAGTCTACAACTTGGAGATTGGGACAAGAGAAGAGGTCGGGTGGGATGGCATCCGCGGTAGCCAAATGATTCTTTCGACAATTGAGCACACGAAGATTGGGGAAAACTTTGGGCCAATCGGTGATAGAGGTAAGGCGGGTGAGCTTATTCTTAGCTAGAGAGAGATATTCAAGCCTACTGAGATACTTGAGCTCGCTGGGCAAGTCTGAGTTTGTGAGTTGGGAGTTGCGAAGTTTTAGCCATTCTAAACGGGCCATTTTTTCAAGGGGTTGGGTGCAAGGGAAGACTGTCGAAGCGGCCGAAACAATGGCACGATTTTTACTGCGTCGGGCCACACCATCCGAAGACTGGGCAGCTACATGTTCCCCCACGGAGCCAAAGTTAACTCCTGAGAGGTCAAGACCACGAAGGAACTGTGTTACCGACTTAGTACCACCACCTCCACTGTTACCACTGCTGGTCATGATTTTAAGATATTAATTTTGACTGCAGCGCTTGAATTCGCGCCTACAAAAAAAACAAAAAAATTACACTATTAACAAACACCGATGGTGTAAGAGGTAATCGAAATGACAGTTTACCTGAATACGAAGCAGGTTGGACTCCACGGCTTGTAAGCGTGTATTTGCTGTACTTATTTTCTGGATGTGTTGGTGAAGGTCAACAGGAGGGACGATCCAATTAAACGATTCAGCAATATCTATAAAACAGCAATTTTTTTCTAATTTTGGGGTGACAATATTCATAAAAAAATATGCTGAATGAACAACTAATTGAAGAGCAGCTAGATAGTCTCGAGTACACAGAGGATACAAATGTATTGAGATAGAGAATCAACCACCTTGCAATCCATCGGATAGACAACCTCGAACTCTATTGACAAGCATGTCGATTCAAGGAAATAATATCGAAAGTTGAGTGCATGCCAGATATCTGGGGATCAAATCCTTAAGCTTGTTGTAACTAACTTACGATGATTAAAAACGATCAAAATGTCGAATGAGATGACAGAACCCCAATAAACATGGGCTGCAGAGTCTATGCTTTGCCATTGTATAAACAATTACAATAGGTGGTCTACAAGTAACATACCTCCTCAACTAGTAGGCACAAGCCAGTGCAGACAATGCCTGTCATCCGCTCAGTGGTGTTTTAACATCAAACGGCAAACACTATAGCAATTAGGCATTGTTTAATTGAATGTAGGTGATGTAGCGCTCAATCTGTCTTCTTTCCTTCCTATTTGGCCGTTTGTAAAATAACCTCAAAAGATACTCTCAGGCAAGTTCTTTTAAATATAAAGGAAGCTAGGAAGATTTTTTTATAGACGAAAAGGTATTGTGCAACTAATGCAAACGATACACAATGAAGTAATGTCATATCCATTATTTCGATAAAATGGAAAAAAGGATTCGAAAGATGCTGAAATAAAAAAAGGTTGAGAAAGCTTACTTCGTGAAATTTCTTCCAATAGAGCCTTCAAGCTACTCTGATTTGTCAAGTAGGAAGCAACAACTTCGTCAAGCTTCTCAATACTGGGTTTAAAGAGGTCCACAAAGACTTCGGTTGTGATAGAAGAAAGCGCTTGTGGTGAAGTGGGTCCAGAAGAAAAATCGAGACTCGTGTTGTTGCTACTATCCTCAATCGAAGTGGATATATTCCGATTTTCGTGGAGTGGATGTGAATTTTTGCGTAATATTCTATCGTGTCCGACTACAGATCGGGATTCAATAGAAGGCTGAATTTGAATTTCTGTGTCTTCTTGAAGATCAGAGTTGTTTGAACCTGGTCGTTTTTGTTCAGCCAGTGTTGCGCCTTGGGTTTAAGTGGAGATAATGACTGAGTGTGACTGAAATAAATGGGATTTTAATTAATGCATGTACATCATATAGGTGTGCATAACAAATGTGATCAAGTACCGCACCAATACATATTATGCATTTTACACTAACACCATACAATTACATTGAGTTCAAACTCAACGTAATTGAAGCCTACGATTACATTCCCTATGGGAGAATTTACACTAACGAATTGCACCACATAGGCTGAATCCATATCAATACAGGAAGATCACTAAACATTAATTTAGTTAATGACGTATAAGTTTTATCCCCAACTGAATAAAACCTGAAATTTACTTAGGAAAGCCCATCTAGGGTAGATAGGATAGGATCGTGGGGTCCCCCCCCCCTAGGGTAAGAACCTTGGTCTCTGACATCCTTTTTACTAAGCAAATTCAACCACAATGCAAGTGTCCCAACCCATAGGCACTAAATCACTGATCTCTGACTTAGCCGACGAAGGTTCTAAATATTGGGCAACTGGTGCCTATAACACTGACGTATATAGTCAATGAAATGACCAAACTTAAAATAAAGATGTTTTTTTCTGCAACTCACTTGATCCTAAATAAGAATTATTTATTTGTTTATTTATATATTACGTAGTCGCGATTCATGAATAAACTCCTCAAATGAACTTTGCAATTCCTTATGGCAAAAAATTTCAAAACACTGACGTGATATCAGACTGCTGATGGAGCAAAAATCAATCATAGCTCTAGCATGCACTAACAAACAGACAATCAAAAGCGGTGGGACATGCAGAAAACCCCTTGCTAAATCATTACTTTTATTGCATTGATTAACAAAAGACAAAATGGAGAACAAAGAGAAGATACTAGCACAAACATATGAAGAGAAGGGATACACTAGGCACAGAACAAAAGCCAATAATCTGACGTTGTGGAGTAAAACACACACAGAGGTACTGATACTACTGATAGCATAATAAGTAGCAAGGTGAAGGGAGATGTGTACAGATAAAATGCAGCTACTTATGTACAAGAAGTCATTCGAAAGACACGGGATTATGTGGAGGTTAGTATTCAAATTCGTCTTAGAAATCTGTTACAGTAACATCTCCCTCCTTATTCAGCTGTTCTTCAAAGTCATCCACTTCATGACTGTCGGCTAGAAGAACTTGATTTGGAGATTCTACAGAAGACTGGCTTTTCAGGGGATGGATAACCATTTTTCTCTGTTTATGAGCACTATCTCGAAGACGGTTCAGTTGAGCGGAGAGTAGACCATTGATTGCACGAACCCATTGAGATTGAACTTGCTGGTTATTAGATTGAAAGTAATAGGTTTGGGCTCGAGTAGCCGTCCAGACTCCAAAGCGTCGACGATCTTCGCGGATTGTCGGAGTCAGACCAACCTCTGTCAGCTGAAAGCAAGAACAAGATGTTAATCCAAGATGCTAATCAATGCTACTTAAGAAGAAATAGGTACGAAAGAACACCCACTTTGAGTTCCATCTTGATCTCATACGTTGGATGCTGACTAACTGTATCAGCAGGTATCACAGGTAGAGAAGCAGGAAGTCTATCCAGAGCTGGTTTATTGAAAGCTGCACCACTGGTGATGCCTGATGAAGAATCTTGACTAGAAACCACACTGCTAGCAGAAGGGAGGGAGATTGTTTCAGGCACAACAATAGTAGAGGGCTGGTGGCTACTGGAACCACCACCACTACCACCTCCTAAACTAGCTAACACAGTGGATACTAGCGAAGTATTGGTCTGACGAAGCTTGGTTAATAAGAGAGCATTTTCAAAAAGGAAGACATGGCGTTGATGCTTGCCGTTTTTGGTCTCACCGCACCAGATGGTAAAGTTGTCCTGAAGCAAAACTTTTCCGAGACGCGATGGTCGATCCTTTAGACAAATGGAAAATTTAGAAGAAAGACGATGATGGATGGATTCCATTCAAAAAATATAACAAAATATACTACAAACTAACAGTACAAATTACTACCCGACCTCACATTTTGGCATAGACTGCATACTTTCAATATTCCACAATATTACGGGTCACACTGACACAGAATTTGTTAAGGGACATGTTACCAACACTTAAATTGGATTAAGGCGGAATATTCTTTAGACGCTTTTACGAGAAATACATATTCAAGTCAAACGGAATTAACCAGACTAGACACGCACCAATGGGGTTTCATATCGTGACCCCTGAATTGGCAGATATGCGCGTTGGCATTAGTGAAGTAAGGTCCGTTTATCCACTTTATGGAAATAAATCACACAAAAAAAACCAAAAAAACATCTTAACTACCAATAAATTTACATTAACATTTGATGAGAATGCTCGTCTATAATCATCTTGCAGTTGATAGTAGTAATTTAGGAAGGAGAACCTTGAATCTCCAAAATTATACTGCAGTAAATTGGTTCAAAAGAACATAATTTCAAGTGAATCATTATTGCGCGTTAATTGTGGCAAGTTAGGAAAGTTAGAATAGGCAAACGCGTATCCAAGCCTAACTGACTTAGATATTGGCTCAGTATTAATCAATGAAACCTCTAAATGCTTTCTCGTTGCACTGTAAGGCAAGTGTTTATAAGCACGCATCGCCAGCTTACCCCCAAATCATCGGAGCCAGTATAATACCTTCCTTCAAAATTAGGCAAAAATAAATACATATTGTCAATACTGGTCTGAAGACAAATTTATTCCCCAATAGCAGGATCGAATTAGTTAATAAATACTCATTAAATTGAGTTGGGGCCTAACTCAAAATGCAGTTTAGTTGTGGCAATGCCAAGACTCAATAAAAAAAAACAAATTCAAACTGGTCGAAATCAATACATTATGAAAATGAATATCATCTGCTTTTTTGATTAAATATTATTTAAACGGAAAGATGCTTTCTCAAAGTATGCCAGAGATAATCCCCTCCCCCTCTTCACTTTGTCGGTAGACTGACCTTGACTTCGATTAAACTCGAAGATGTGATATACGTCAGGAAAAAAATGGGAAATGAGACAGACAAAAAATTACTTACAGTTAATCCTCGTATCCGCATGAGAGCATTAACCGTATCGCACATATTCAACATTGATTGATGAGCTTTACTCAATGCTTCTCTGCAAAAATAACAAGACAAACCGATCATTATTTAGCGTTTTGAGAAAAGCCAACCTTCATTAAATTCAAAAAAGTTTACTTCTGAGGTCCCTCTGGAGCATAATTTCGCAGCCTCTCAAGCAACAAATGATATCTCTGGAATCGTTGAGCCGGCTCTAGTAGTCTGGAACTATAGGAGAGTAATGAACGACTAAGAGAAGCTGATTTCAGTAAAGGAGCCGGTCCTTGGGAATTCTTTCTCGAAGGGGGAGGCAAATTTTCCTCATCCTCTTCAGCAGTGGCTGTTACATTTCCACCCGAATACTGCGCCAATCGGTCAGGAGTCTGGTTATTATCGAAAGTAATACAGGAATTTGCGCGGTTCAGACTTGCAACTTTACGCAGATCGATGTCCATTCGTTTCTCATCGTCCTTTTTCTCCCCATGATTGTCGGAGTCGAGCAGGAGTTTCTCTGCTTCCAGAGAACCGAGATGTCGATTGTAGGCTGTAATCCATTGACTGTGGAGACGGTCTTTCTCGAATGCTATTGCATATTGTGTTGCTCTCTCGTAATTCAAGCAGTAGGTTGTATAGAGATCAACTAGGTTTGCCCACTGAAATGGAGAGAAGTAGTTCAGAATACTGCGCAGTGACAAAAGCCAACGAAAAAACATTATTGCATTTTAAATTTTAACTCCTTGCAAGTTATGCTAAGTGAAAGACAATAAGAAAGTAAGAAAGCTACTTTTCAAAAAAAATTGATAAAAAAATGTTCTAGGTACCCTAAGGAAGAACGGAAGAACATTTTTTGCATCACGAATATTACATTCACGCTCAAAGTTTACCAACTATGGCCATGAGATACAACCTATCAGATCCGCATAGTAGTGGTGATTATTAACAAGGTACAAAATCCATCACGATTAGCAAATGGAAGAAAAGACCACGCCTTCGTGTGAATTATGGACCAAAATAGAAACGTGACTTTGTGTTTTTTTTACTAATAACCATTGCTCTGCCCTGACCTAATTATACCTCAGTCCTGTTTTAGCAACACGCTCTATTAGACTACTGCTTACAAGTCAGACATTTCCTTCGTGTTTGCTTAAACACGTGCCCATAGGCATCAACTTTAAATGATTCCCACCTTGGTTTGGGGGAGAAAACAGAGTTCTGGAGATTTTAATGATGAATTTACGCTGGTAGATGACACTTATCAGTGGATTAGAATACACTAGTATCATGGACCAATCAAACGTTCCGGAATACGCGACTTGTCCGTGTAGATCTAATCAATGAGTCAACAAGCCATGATTTGTGTGATATACTATCAGCTCTATTGAATTAAACAAAAATCTCATCGCCAAATACAAGGCAACCACCGTGGTAGTAGCATGGTCAATAGCTGTTTGAGGCCAACCAATGACATCCATTGAAAACATCTGTTGAGATTTTGTATACACATGGAAATGTGCAAAGGAACTGCGCCAGATTCGGACAATCATATTGAGGATTAGTCATAACGGCCGCCGACCAGACAGGATTTTTAAAAAATACACAGCAGTCAAATGCACGACGAGTCAGCGTGGACAGCAGACGTGTGAACATAGTTAAATGAGTATAGCCAGTCAAAGACCGTTAAACTTGTTCCTTCGTGGGGGACTATTAATAAGGGGATTCCGTGAATACAACATAGACAGGGTGTACAAACTAGGCATTCTTTTCAAAAGTAGCGTTTTGAATAGTAGAGGGCTGAATCGGTTCAAAAGAATGAGCACTTTCACTTGAACAGTGGGCATAAAATGACTGGAGGTAGCCTTAATGGCTTCTACTGACTACACAACTAATAGACACTGTAAAATATTACTTACACCTACGGGTAACAAAGATGTTGATAGAACAACGGAAAAGCAGTTTAAGTTGTGAAATGAATGTACACCCATTAACAACAGATCATCTCCACTAAGATTTCGACCTCAGAGTTCGAATCACAGAAGAAATGGGCGGTGTAGGAGGGTTATAGGTATAAGGAGAAAAAAAGAAGAAAACAACCACAAAGAGTCATCCTCCAAAATAGGACAAAATCTGAAATAAAACAAGATAGATTATAGCTCGATTGTTTCGAGTCGCAGAAATCTGAATGTGCATTAATGAGATTAGCAAAGCGTCGCTGATTTATTCATACAGAAAATATGCAAATGTATCAGAACAACTAACCCCCCCCCC